>OVAY01001757.1:0-24920 GCA_900406395.1 Kernera saxatilis | reverse complement strand
TCTTTCTCATTGCCTTCTCCATTGAAATCCTTGTCATACTTCTCATCATCCCCCATCTCGTAATCTACTTGTCTTCGTATTCGTCTTCCTCATCGTTGTAATATTCCCCTTTTTCCTTTTTCACTTGTCTCTCCTTGATATACATCTTCATCGTGATGTTCGTCTTCGTCTGCGCGTTCCTCTTCCTATCTCCCTCTTTCTCACCATCATCATCGTCATTATTCATTATCATCAGCCTCATCTTCTTCCTAGCTCTTCGCATTCTTCTTCAACTCCATAATCAAAACCAAGCTCATTGTACTCATCTTGATTGCTAGAGTTGTCATCTCCACCACCCTCTAAATCTACGTAGATTTAAATTAACCATACAACATAGTGAAATCAATCAAAACCAAGAAAACAACTAAACCTGTATTAAAAGGAAAGAAAACAATTAAATTTTTTTTTTTAAAATATATGTTGTGTGTGTTGGTCATCTTCTTCCACGTAACCATTTCCTTTGCTTTCTTCTTTATTTTTGCGATCCTAAATTAAAAAATATGTCAAAAACAGAGTAAATCAAATAAAACAGATCAACAAAAAAAAAAATTCAATAAAAATACACCACCAGCGAGCTGACGATGGTTACATAGAAGAAGATGAGCAACACACCCAATTAATGGATTAAAAATTAGTAATTGCTCATATATTTCTCTTATCTGCATTAACCATAAAGAGAAAGATGAAAACCCCATCACATGTGAAAGCTACGACCACTGGAATATTCACTCTCTTTTTATACTTTTTTTATTAAAAATAATTGAAAAATCTGAAAACTCATCGATTCATCGAGAAATTAAAGTCTTCATTGTTGAGAAATTTATATTCGTCGATGTTGTTGGAAGATGATGACTCCCTCGATCCATAGAACCAAAATCATTATCAAACTCTCTTTCTCGCAACTTCTCAATCATCTCCATAGCGTCTCTCATGTCCATCCTCATCTCTCTTCTTCTTCTTCACAACATCGCAATCCAATTTTCAACAAATTAATCATCTCCGCTTTACAATTCTTCTTCCCCTTGATTTCCTTGTCGAACACGTCACATGTTTTCTTCTCCTTTACCATATCACTAAAACAAGTCACAAAACTTATGTTTGGATATGTCCCTTTCAAAATTAAATCTCCAAAATCAGCACACTGAGACATCAAACATATGTCTTCTTTGTTATGACTTATCCTCTCATGGGCCTATACCGTGGTGATTTGTATGCAGTCATGAAGTTATGTGCATGCTCTGAGCTCATCACCGGTCTTAAAGCGTAGTCTAAAGCACATTCGACGACTTTAATCGTGGTAGATCGTAAATCTACATCTTATAAGTTCTTGCTTTAAATTACTAAAAGACCGACGACGTGCTATATATTAAGATATATATGATGAGAAAGTTAACCGGCCAAATATATGTAAATGTTGATGTGGCATGTTAAAAGAATTTTTTTATATTGATTTTCCTTTTTATTTTATTTTTGTCCAATTATTTCTATTTTAGAATTAATAAATTTTCCTCGTGTAATATGTTAATTATTTTTTTTGAGATATTGTTTTTGTTAGTTTAGTTTCTTATGTTGGTATTACTTTTTTATTTTTGGCCGATTAATTTTTCCTCATGTAATATGTTAATTTGACTTTTTGAGATATTTTATTTTATGTTAGTTTACCTTTCTATGTTTATTTATTTATTTTTTATATTTTGTCTAATTAACTTTCATCTTCTGATATGTTAATTTAACTTTTTGAAATATTTTATTTTATGTTCGTTTAACTTTTTATGTTTATTTTCCTCTTTTATTTTTGGATGATTATTATCGTAGAGAATTTGTTAAATGATGACATGAACCAATATAATTCAATTTACGATGACATGAACCAATAAGAATCAATCTTTTAAATCATAGGTGGATGCTCTAAAAACACTAATCTCCCCGATGCGCGCTGCTTCCCTGAGGACTCCTGATGCATGATCTTCTCGTTGCTTTTTTTTTTTATGTAGCTCTTCTTCTCTTTCTCCTTTTTGTTATTTCGAAACCAAGTACTAGTACGGTGAATAAAATTTATTTATTTTTGCCGATCTTTCTCCTTAATGATTTTGTCGTGTGGTTGGCTTGATTGCGATTTGAATATGACTCGATGTGTTCATCCAACGTCATGCTGCTTAAGTAACGACGTCTTATCCTGCAAGTGAAAGATGACGCGCTAGACAGACTGTGCGAGGCGGACTCGACTTTCTTTTTTTTTTTTTTTTGAATACGAGGCTGAGCTCGCTTATTTTCTTCGAATGCAAGACTGAACTCGGCTTTTGACTCAGAATTATCAAGTGTGGGACGTCTCCCAGCTTACCTCGGATAACCTAGTCAGGGCTCGGTGTCTTCGAATATGCGAGGCTAAGCTTGTCACATATTTTAGGCGCGAGTCTGAGCTCGGCTTACCCCATGGGTGACTTAGGCGTGGATATGGATCCGCCTTATCCTTAGGTCGGGAAGGTCATACACCGAGCTGTGAGCTCGGTGTACTTTTTTCCTCAAGGGGCGAGACTGGCCTCGGCTTACCCTTGAATCTTTCTAGGTCGGTTGTTGTTTTAATGCGGCATTGCATCTGGCTTACTTCGATCGACCTAGCATTATGCGGGACTGGCCCCGGCTTTTAGTCATTTGAGTCCGACACTCGAGTTCTTAGTGAGACACAAAAAAAATCTGAAAAGGCAAGGCTGATTAGTGAATATCAAAGTAAGGCTCAGCAAGCTTGAAGGTTTGGAGACAATGATTGCGCTTCTTTGTCCTGCAATATTATCAGATGGTGTTTATCAAAAAAAAAAAAATATTATCATATGGTGGGAACAAATAAGTGTTTCATTGGCTGTTTTATTTCTATTTCCAAGTTTTTATTAGATTAAATTTTTTTTTTTATCGTTGGTTATTTCCTACTATTTTAGTGTTTATGCATTGATTTACTTTGCAATATTAATTTTATTATAAAAAAATAAAATAAATTGTTATAATTTAATAAATCATATGCCCACCATTAAATATAATTATTACGATGATGATTATTGTTATAAAATTTTTTAATCTAATGAATTTGAAATAAAATAATGAATATATATTATCAAATAATGAAATAAAATACTTATTGCAAATCACATAGCAACACTTATAACAAATTTTACTTCGGTAATCGTCACAAAATATTTGCAACGAGTACATTACAAAATAATTACGACGAATTTTCAACAATATTTTCTATACGTTTTTCGTAGCTAAGATTTATGACAATTAAGAATTATAAACATACGTTGTAATTACACCACCAATTTACTGCAAATTTTGTCGCATTATTACAATAGATAAAGTAAAAAATTAATCCATTAAATGAAATGACGTCGTTTTGCTTTGTTCAGACTCGTCTTAGTAAAACGACGTCGTTTTATTCATCTACGTGGCATTCTAGTAAGCTACCGTAACGGTTCAACTAACGGCATCCGTGAGTTTGTTGGTTTCGACAATATTTTTATAGTTCATGTAGTAAATTCAAATTATAAGTAAGTTTATTTAGTTATCGGCATGGTATAAAAATTCGGGTCTATATAATCCAAATCATTATAATTCGTGGTGGACTGAAAAAAATAAGATATATAATCCAAAAAACTTTTTATAGTCTAAAAACCGTTTTTATAAGTGTTTTGACTAAAAATTCGTGTATATATAATCCAAAACACTTATAAAAACGGTAAAAACTAAGATATATCATGGAGAGAAAAGCAAACCCGTATTAAAATGCGCGCTTCGAGTCTAGCCTAGATGGGATCGACTCGAGTTGGGTTTGGGTAAATGGGCCAAAAGCCCAATTACCTATCTTTTTTTATGGTTTAATTTTAGTATCTGACCACTCCGACAATCTTTATTCTGAAATTTTTTGTTTTTGATTATTGTACTAACGAAATCTGATTATCTTCAACCCGTCTCCGATCAATTTTTTGATCCGTTTGAGGTTAAATTTGGGTCTGATTTTTGCTGTGTATTCAACAAACAATCATGCAACCTTCTCTTATTTTTGTGGCTGAATTTTTTCATATTTGATTAAATCTGGAAAATAATTTCTAATTATGTTATGTGATTTAATCCGATAAAAACTGCTAATATCCAAGGAATTTGACCAAACTCAGTATTAAGCTCTTGCAACCTTTTGTGCGTTTCTTGGCATTCTTCTACTGTGGTTGGAAAACTGCGTTAGTCCTCTCTCTCCGACGTTTTTGCACATATATGCACTTGTGACAATGAAAAAAAAGAGTGCATGAGGTGTATAAGGAGGTAAAAGGTTAAGGGTAGGGTACCAACTAAAAATGAGTTGGCTATTCAGGACGACAAAGAGTGGTAAAAATTAGGATAAGAAGTCCTGAATGTCTAGTTCGTTTCCCTGATCTAACACCTTTAATGAGAAATTTAAAATCAGGTTAGTAGTCAAAATAAAATAGAGCCAACTTCTGATTCAACAAGAATCTATGTAAGATGAGTTATGTGGTTTCTAGATGTCGTCTTTTCCAAACAAGTCATGCAAATGGTCACTAAGAAAAATAATTCAAAACACATACAGGTCTGAAAATCATCATAAGATAAGGTCATAATTCTCTACAAGTTTTGACTAAATAAAACAAGTGACTCGATAAAGTTCATTAAAATGACTCAAATCAAAAAGAAAAATACGTTAGTAACAGATAGAACTCCCCCAAAACTTACTTTGCACTGTCTCGGTAGCAAGAGCAGTCAACCGAAAGGAGTGGACAAACTAAAATAATATAGAAAATGAAAACATAAAAATAGGATAGAGATAGAGATGGTGTCGAAAACACCTGGAGATCAATGAAGCCTCTGAAGTATCAAGTCGAAAGAGGTGAAGTGTGGGTTCTCTTCTGGCCACGTGTAGAGGATCCCTCCTCACCTGAAAGGTAGAGTGGCTCAGTCAGCTGAGTAGAAGTGCTATGAGCAAGGTAAGAAAGATCATCAGCAGTTATAATAGCTTGTGCCTGAAATCCAGCATCTTGATCATGATGGAAAATGATGGGGTTGTCAAGATGAGAAGCAAGCGGGTGGTCCACGTGTAGTAGGGCTGGCTCATGGTGAGAGTGATGGGTGGATGGATCATGATAAGAGTGACGGGCTGAAGGCTCGTGATGGCTGCTCTGGTGGTCATCATCGTCCTGTAAGTCATCTGCACTAAAGCCTAAGGCAAGTGAGAAGTCAGTGAATAGAGGCTGAGTCTCACGATGGGACTGATGATAACTAGAGCCTCTACGTCTGAAGAAACTCGTAGGAGCTATCTTCTTGATGACCCGAGTCAGCTTTGAGATCATCTTATTATGAAGTGAAACCGTCTTCTTTAAATGGTTTATGCGCTGAATAGCTGCAGGAGAGAAGGTGGACTCATCATCATCTTCTCTTGTGGCCTCTTCTGCAGCAATCTATTCATCGAGAGGAAGCTCAAGAGAAGCTGAGTCATGTACCACAATGTCCTTCTTTCTGAAGTAACTAGACAGAGTCTGGCGAGGCCTGTCTGAGGACGAAACGAAGAAATCCTCTGGAGTGAAACTAGGTGAACCTGAACTCAGGGATGGGAGGTTGGCACAAGGTAGGAGCACAAACTTCGGTGTTCTATTCCGCTGGTGATAAAGGAAACAGAGCTGTTCGGGATCATTGACCTAGCCTCGCAGAAATTGGCAAATCTGCAAACCTGCTAATTCCAAAGGCGCACTCTCTATCATAGCTTCATAACCAGATAAGTCCACATGACATGCCTCACAAATGGCAGTGATGATGCTGTCAAAACGTAGGGACTGGTTCTTATTATCTGGAAGACCTCTGTTGTTATGCTTAACAACAATGAGAGCATCGATGAGAACCATACCAAGGTTTGCAGGGTGAAGTCCTGAGATGAAAGGTGCAGCGAGGATAAAGAACTCTTCTAGTAACACTGCACTAGTCTCAGTTCGACTCGCTAGAGTCCCTGGAAGCAAACGATGCACATAGCGAATAACAAGATGAGTGATTCGTGTTACCTTCGATTTTCCTCCCTCGTAAACTTCATTAGCAAAACATCTCCATTCTCCATAAGTGCCATCTCGAACAGCTTTGGTTGCCCTAAATTTCCAGTCATAGTGCTCAAAGAACCCAAACAACTTGTAGATGTTGCCTACAGAGATGTTGTACATGTTTCCTGCAATCCCAAAAGAGAGAATACCCAAACAGACATGCTGAGGTTCCTTGGACTCTGGGAAAAGTACCTCAACAATGGCTAGGAACTATTTGGTGAGATCCTCATAGTCCAATTGGGAAAGCTTAAGGAAAGTGCTTAAGCCCAAGTCTCTTTATGTACCAGTTGACATCATCAAGCAGGTCCAGAGTAGAGTAATCGATTCTCAAGCTTGGTGCAAACTGAATCTTATCCATGAAGGGAAGATATTCCACTCTACTTTCCATCTTCTCACCACAAATGACCATACGCGGTCCCAAATCCCGTGGAGGTGTTGGTTCGCGTGGTGGTTCAGGTGTAGGCTCATTTTCTTGTTGAGGAGTTAGTTTTAGTGGCCTCTTGGTCTTAAGCTTCTATTTTGCAGCCAAAAAGACAGCAAGGGCGGTGTCATCGTCGTCCTCAAACTGAGCTTGTTGCTGCACTTCCTTAATACAAGCTACCGTTTGCATCGCCTGTTGTTTTGTTGATTTCCGGGAAGGTTTGGTTCCTATTAGCTCTTCGTCTTTCCTCCTTGTTGTTGTAGAACGGCTAGGAGGCTCAGAAGTGCTTAATTATTTCTCCTTATGCCGTTGAGAATTCGATCTCCTAGGCCTCTCATCAGCAAAGGTCCTAGAACGAGTCCGCATTGGCTCGTTAGACATAGGTACCTACAAAACCGAAAAATCTTATTAACCATGGTAAGTAACTTTGGAATTTTGTAAAAATACCAAATCAATCCCAAAAACTTATGAGAAAAATATGGTAAACACGTTTAAGTAGTAATAAACAAAAAAAAATTATCAAACAATTTATTTTAACAATTTTTCTAATTTATTTATTTTAATTCACATATTTCATTATTCATGTCCAAGTAATCCACTAAATTCTCAAGAATGAAGCTAAATCATGGCAAAAAGCCAACAAAATCTGTAAACCCATAGTAAAACAAGTCTAATGAAGCAAATTTTCACCCAGAATAAACCATAATATCAACCCCAATATCGATTTTTTCATGAAAATTACTATTTAGTGTTTTTGAGTGAATTTCCAAAAGTTTGGCAATGACTCTCCTTAATTAGCTCACTAATCTCAACAAATCTATCAATATCATACCTAAACTAGTCCAATAAAATTTATAAAAGATTTCATCCATTAAATCAAAGAGATCTAAAAATTTGGACCATGAAGAACACATATGTGAAACTCGAATATTTGAGAGGGTTAGAACTTGGTACCTTATAATGGAAAGTATGGAAGATCAAGATGATGAAATTTGTGAGCTATAGCACCAAAAATTATTGAAAATCACCAAGTATAGCAAAATCTAGGTCTAGAGATATTTTAAAGAAACCCTTTTGGTTCTTGAGAGAGATTCAACTTTTTGTGAGCGATGCAAAATATCTTGTATATTCCTTCTTAGAAAATGTTCTTGGTTCAATTTAGAAGATTTGGCTCGAAAGATTTTCAAAAACATTTGAGAAAAAATTCGAGTGGATTTGGTTTAATCCGATTAAGAACATGAGAGAACCGAAAAACTTACCTTGGCCGCGGAAGACCGGGCGCTATTTAACCCTCTGGAACTGGTCATGATGACCGGTCCTTGGGCTGGATCTGCTTTGCGTCTTTGGGTGAGAGGAGAGGAAAAGACCGGTCGCAAAAAGAGTTCCCCATGACCGGTCCATGGAGGTGAAAACGAAGGCGAGCTCGGTTTCGGGTGAAATGAAGGACCGGACACGTTTTTAAGGAGTTACGACCGGTCCTCCTGACCAGTCTTCGAGTGCAGGAGATGGGCACGAGCTCATAATGGGGAGGGCTGGTTGAAATTTGAGCAGAACATGACCGGTCTTGTTGAAAAATGGCTCAAAAAAACGTTTTAAGCATAATTCATGGCCTATTGGCCCGGTGAAGGTTGTCTTTGGTGTAGCAAACAAGACTCTAACATATTTATCATTAATTGGATGAGAATATCTTGCTAACACATCAAAAAATCGTAAAAACAAACAAGAATTGCGAAAGTTATGGACAAAACGATTTTTAGGAGAAAACCCGCTTTGTATTCTTGAGAAAGAGATGAGTTTAATGATCAAAATATCCATAAATTCAAGAAACTTACATCGCAGAAAATATTTTTGAGTCAATGGTAAAGATAAAATCCGAGCCAATTTTATTTTGGGTTGGTACTGAAGTTTAGACGTCGAAAATGCACATTTTTATGCAAAAGAGACCGGTCACGTTCTGTGCTATTTGTGACCTGTCTTCGTGACCGGTCTTTGAAGTGGGAGCTCAAAATCGTGCCCGTGGTAAAGAGAAGAGAGTAGACTGGTCACGTTTTAAGGGTTTTACGCCCGGTCCTCATGACCGGTCCACGAAACCGTGGGTCTTTTTCATGCTTTTCTTCTTCCTTTCGTCTTTCCAATCCTTTTTCTCCATGAAAGCTCTATCAAATCCTATAAAACCAGAAAAAAAAAATTCATTACTACTAGAATCAAAGCAAAAACAAAAGAAAAATCAAAGAAAATAAAATAAACGAATGTGAGTTGCCTCCTACAAAGCACCTTTGGTTATAGTCGTTTAGCTCAACTTTCACAAGTTTTTAAGCGTTAAGAGATGGAGGTAAAGAAACGGGGTTTTAATAGCTTCTTGGCTTGTGATGTCTTGAGTCTCAAAAGGAGTCTCATCAATGGTGTCTTGACACTTAGCCTCCTCCCAAAGGATAGTAGCATCGGGGAAGACCTTAAGAGTGTTCTCAAGCTTTTCCTTGTATGCGGCTTTGCCTTGAGCTTGTAACTCATGAGAGATGACCATCCGATCCTTGAAGTAAGACTGAGGAGTCCTCTTTGGTGTCTCTTTAGTCACTTCAAGGTTCTCTTCACGTCTTTGGGTTGAAGTTGGTGAAGTAACAGCTTTCTTCTTCTTTGAACTCTTTTTCGCTTTTTTTCTTCTTAAATGTTGATTCGAGAGGCAAGGAGCTGGAAACTGCTTGTGTGAGAGTCTCTTCTTTTGGTGGCAGTTCTTCTGAAGTGGTGTCCTCTGTAAGAGTGTCAATAGGATGTGCCTCAACCATATTGGAAGAGATCTCCAAGCTTTTCTCATCTTCTTCAGGATCATAGTAAATTTCAAGATTTGGATCATCTTGAAATTGATACTCAATGATTCGTTCTGCTTCATTCACTTATCTTTCCTCATAGGCCTTCTCATCAATCTACTCTGTATACTTAGCAGGGTCTGGAAAACCTGCTTGTAGAGCTTCAAACTTCCACTCAAAATGATCTGCAAGGATATCAATAGTGTAACTCATGTTGGTTATTCTTGAACCGTGCTCAAGGAGATCCTTCTTGTAATGAAATTCTTCGAAGTCTAGGTGATTCACTTGTTCTTCCAACTTCTTATCTAGAGTGGCGGTCGATCTATCGAACATGGCATTGATGACCACTAAGTATTCATCAAAAGAGTTAATTTTCTTAGGTAAATCGTCTTCGGCTTTCACCAAAACATTTTCTTCTCCTTCTTCTTTGGAGCTTGGGTTGTCATTGGGAACAAGCACATCCTTGGTCAAGGCTGTGATGCTATTGACATGTTAAAAGACTCGGCGTGGAGGTATAGGGTCATAGAAAACTTTCTCATTCACCTTGGTTAAGCAAAGTTTTTTAGTGTTCATATCAATGACTGTTCCTGTTGTGGCTAAGAAAGGTCTTCCAAGTATCAATGGCCTGTCAATCCCTCCTAGAGTATCTGTCATGTGGAAATCAATGGGAATTAAAGAATCTCCTATCTCCATTAAGAAACTAGATGTTACTCCTTTAGGCATCTCAGAAGCGTTGTTTGCAAACCCAACAACGATTTTTGAAGGCTTCTAAGTCTAATTTGGTAGGCAATGGCTTTTGACATGAGGTTGATGCACTAACCTATGTCACAAAGAGAGTCTTCAAAGATGGCATATGCACCTCACAAGAGATAGAGAAACGTTAAGGGCTTCAACTTTCTCCAAAAGTTTCATCCAAATAACCTGCAGTCTTCTTGTTGCATTGAAAATTTTCTCAACGTCTTCCAGTTGAAAACCCTTACTGCCCCAAAAGTGTTAACGTAGGTGGTAACTCTTATGCCATTCATCCTTGAATGATATTTTGTGTGGAAGTTTCTTGGCAGCACCCTTAAAGGCGTGTAGATCCTCCTTGCTAATCCATTTTTTGTGCTTTTTCTTATTTTCTATCTTGTGAGAAGGTCGCTTAAAGCGTTGTTGTGTTGGAACCCAATATTTATCACTGTCCTTGTCATCAGTACTGCCCACACTACTGTCAAAACTCAATACGTCTTCATCTTGAATAGCAAGGCATAGGTCTACAGAGACCTCATCAATTTGGTTGGACATAGATGGTGAATTTAAAGAGACTTAACGTTTTTGGCTCAAAAGTGGGTGGATCCTCATCAATGAACTCGTTTTCATGAGAGTGAGGTTGATTCTCCAAGGATTCTTCATCATAGAACGTGGAACTAAGTGAGATTACATCATCAGCCTCTTCAAGGTGATCGAAAGACGAAGATTTTGAGGACTCATTGATTTCATCTTTGTTCTCCTTTGAATGGACAGATTCTACTGGTTCTCTGTTAGCTTCCAGACTTTGGACTCGTGTAGCTAGGTCAGCTACCTTGTCTAAGACGTCTTGAAGCTTGTTGAAGCATTCATGATGGAGATTGTCGACCTGAGAACCAAGATCATGTAGCCCTTGGGTGTTTTGTTGTTGTCCTACCAGGAGCAATCTCTGTCCGCCTATGATCACTTGCAGAAGTAGGTTAGTGAAAGTCACTTGGGGATCAATGAATTCCGGTTCTCCTTCCTCTAATAGAGTTTTGGAGAGTTGGTTCTCTGTTGTGATGAGAGTTTGGAGCTTGAAAGTTCCTTTTGGAAAACACTTGTTGGAGTGCAACTTCGATCTTCATTGAGAAAAGGTCGTTCTTGAGGAGGGTTGGCCCCGCGAGGTTGATATTTTCTGTTAAACACACTTTTTGAGACTCAATGTGTCTACAAAACAAGTGAGCTTGATCCTCAGCCTCAAGAAGTTGCCCAATAGAGCCAGGTGCCGATTTCCTGATAGGTGCATACTGAAACACGGATGTAACATCATGGGACATCGACTCGTGCAATTTCATATAGTGGGCAGTGGTCGTGTCCTTGGATGGCTCTAAGTCTAGTGACAATTGAGCCTTCCTTCGTGCTTCTTGCACATGTTGAGCATAAGCAATCTTCTCATCAATGGTGGGCAACTTAGTAATGTCTAAAGAGGTAGTCATCATGAAAACAAAGAAAAATCGGAAATTCAATGAATAAAACCGAAAATTCAAACCAAATTAGACTAAGCTCTAGTCTAAAACTTATAGGTAACAAAACTAGTTCCCGACAACGGTGCCAAAAATTGATATGCTCAAGTTTTAATCCTAAGTAGAGAGACAATAAACTAGCTGTAAGTATCGATCCCACAGAGATTGTGGCTACACTACGAATCTATAAGAGCAAAACCTAGCTAAGTCAAGATAAAGATGAGGGTTTTCACAAAATCCTAATAGCTAAGCAAGTAAAGAAAACGTTAGGCATCATGGTAATCGCAGAGAATCATGGAATGAACTAGTTAAGAAACGTTATAGAACTCAAATCACAGTTTTAAAGTCTTTCCACTCTCATGGCTCCAGCCCCTATATCTAACTATCTAAAGACAAAACTCTCGCATGTCGTTAGATAGCTCAATACGCATTAATTTTGTTCAGGATTCAATTGTTCACTAACGTCTATAACTCAGCTCTTGTTGGTTATAACCCTAGCTTACCAATAACTAGATCATGGATTCTACTAGACTTTTGGAATGTAGAACTCTCTTAAAGACGTTTTACAAGTTGTCCAAGCAAGTAACAAGTATCAAAACCAGTCATGGTAAAGAACTATAAAGATTTATCCCTAACAAATGATCTATTGCTAATCAATCTATGAAAACTCTTTCATCCCCTTTAACCTAACTAGATAAACTACTCTGACATGTTAAAAGACGAAAACAAAAGCATGATGAAGGTATAACATAAAAAAATTGGCAATTAAGAAGAGAATAGGGTTTAGAAATCTTCTCTAGAACAAGGTGCAAAAGAGAACAATCCTCTCTCTTAGATCTTCTTAAAACTTGTAAACAAATCTCTAAAGGTGTTTCTCTGTGTCGTGTCTTGCCATCAAAGAGGCTAAAAACAAATATATATAACCCTAAAGCAAACCTAAACCTATTAGAAACCAAGCCAAGTGGATAAACATGAAAATCTGAATTTCTGGGTAGAGGACCAGTTACGTGGATCAGTCACGAGTAGAGAGAAATCCTGCCCGGTCCATGGACCCGGTCTAGGTCTCTACGAAGACAACTTCAAAGTCCCATCTTCTAATGCGCATAACTTTATGCTCGTAGCTCCAAATCCAATGATTCAAACGACATATATTAAAACCACTAAAAACTACTCCTTCTCAGTCAAAACATCAAGAGAACAAGTTATTAAAACCATAAAAACACTTATAAAAAATGGTACAAACTAAGGTATATCATAGAGAGAGGAGCAACCCATAATAAACCGCACGCTTCGAGCCGAGTCGAGATGGGCTCGACTCGGGTTGGGTTTGGGTAAATGGCCAAAAGCCAAATTATCTATCTTTTGTTTATGTTTAAATTTAGTATCTGATCAATACAGAATATTAAATCATGGCCAAAGCATTAGGATGGGTCTTGAATTCAGAAATTAAATATGAAATTTGTAACTTATGATCTCTACATGATTGTCATGTTAATGGGCAAATTTTAATGCCATAAAGAGACAAGTCTTGTGACTCTCTCTCTCTCTCTCTCATTTTTGGTGTGACAATTAACTTGTCAAAATATCCCCTTCTTCTTCCTCTTTTTTTGTTATGTTTTTTTTTTTGTCAACATGTATATTTAAAACAGTTTGGGAACCCAATCCGGTGGTGAAGTTTTTACATAAACAATAGCAGACAAATAAATTCTAGCAGATTTTGCTTGTGCATATGCTTTAGTATTTAAGGAGCGAGAGATAAAAGATAGATAGAAAAAAGAAAAGAGGGCCTTCAACCTATCGATTTCTTACATGTAAATTGCGAAAGCTGGCCATTCCTTTGGTGATAACAGCATCTTCACCAACTCGGAACAGTCTGTGGAAAAGGTAACGGATGTCCGTCCCTGGGCAAGCATGCATGTCATCGCCCATATAAGAGCTTCCATCTCAGCAAGATGAAGAGAAAGACTTTTGTGAACGTTACAAGCACCCATAACAAGTCCATCTTCATCGTCTTGAAAGCAAATCCATCATTGACCAGAGAAGATGTCTGTATTCTTCCACGAGCCATCTGATGGTGTGTTTGTTTTCACCTTAACTAAACACAACGATGTACTCTGCAAGCGCACATTATTTCTATTGTAGTACTTAAGGTTATCGATCCCACAGAGAATGACAAACACACAATGAACCGTAAAAAGCAAAATCAAGCTAAAATGAGAATATGAAAAGGGTTTTGGTTTCCGGATAGAGCTAAGGACGAGATTGAGCAAGCAAATAAAGTAAAGATGGCAATTCAATGATTAAAAACATTGGACAGCAGGGATATCTAAGGGTTCATGGATTAAATTGATGCAAAAAATTATTCTTAATATAATCGGTTTTATAGGTTCTAGAACTCGAAACACTAGTATAACAAATCTATTTTTGGCAAACTAGTTATCTATGTCTAAACAACACAATTACTCAACTTATGAAGGCAATCATGAAGATAAACAAGCATTTAGGATAGGTTCGATAGGCTCACAAAATCTCTGTAACTCAGCTTCCACCGGTTACAGCTCTAATGCTCTCCAGAGTTAGATCATGAAATCTAAATGCACAATTAGTGGATAGATTAATCCTAAAGACAGTTGCTAGTGATCAATGAAGCAATAAGCATTAACAATAAACTAAGAAGAATAACTCGGCATATATAAAACCTATATCTAACAAGTAACATAATCAATCCATGAGATCCCTTCGAAAACACCCTTAAACCCAATAAAAGGACTACTAATACATAATTAAAGTAAACGAATTCATTGTATTGAAAGACATAAATGAAAACAGAAGGTAAATAAAAAGGGTTCGGAAAATTCTCTAGTAGAAATAGAGGTTGAATCTTTTCTCCAAAGCGATGAAACGAAGAACAATGAAAAAAAAGACTTAAAGCTATGAAAAACGGTAAAGGGATGCACTCTCTCTTCAAACGGCGGCTATGGAGGACGTGGTGAGACTGGAAAGCGGTGAGGGGAACTGAGAGGCCAAGAGAGGCATACCCTAATGAATCTCCTAAGAGATGTATTTATAGGCTTGAAGTCCTTGTGTCTCTTAAACCCATTTAGGTTAAGTTGTAGTCGACATTAGGCGGCCCAAGGTGAGTGATCACTAACCCCGGAATTAAGTGTGTTCACTCCAGGGACGGGTATTGTGACCGCGGTGAAGGCTCTTCACGTCTTGGCTTAATTTATGCACTAGCTTCATTCGCGAGGCAGCAAGACCGGTCTTCACTCTTCTAGGCATAACTTTTGATTGACTTGATGGGTTGCCTTCAAACCACTTGGAAATGAAAGCTAACTCATGTGGATTTCTTTAGGCACCAAGATCTTCCAATTTGGTTGAGGGAAAATCCTTCATCAAATATTAAACGTCTGAGACAGGGAATCTGTCCAACAAGCTGTTTTTGCTCCATTTGTATGCTTTTTGCCCAAAATACCTGAAAAGAATCTTGACACTACAAAATACTGAAAAGACTTGATTCTTCATAGAAAGAAAATGGAAATGTTTGAAAAAGACTTTGAAAATGGGTTTAAAAAGGGTAAAATTACGGTGTTATCAACTCCCTCAGAGTTAAACCTTTGTTTGTCCTCAAACAAAACAGAAAGTCAAGTCATGGTAAAGAGTTTTGAAAATCGCGTAAACTTACATATCCTTTAGAATCATGTCCTACATTAAAATCCGTAAATCCACATAGAACATAAATCATTAGAAACATTGCGAGTCATCGAGCTCAAAGGACGGTATTTATGCAATCCTTGTTGACCGCTATCTTAGGCCAATTTTAGTTCGCAATCAATCTTGAAAGATTGCATTTTTCTCCCATATCGAATGGTTAAGATATTGAGAATATCTTAGCTTCGTGTTTCGGTGGGTAAGATCGAATATTTTTGAAAAAGATTTGATGACATCACGTGGCGTTTGGGCGGTTGAGATTTGATGGGATGTGACAGCTCGCGGGGTTTGATAAATACATCATTTACTGCACATAAGCCCACTTTCTCCATGCTTCATCACCTTGGTAACTCCCACTCACCAAGATAAGGTAACCTCTTTCTCCCCTATTTCTCTATTTTTACAATTTCGAGAAGGATTGATAGAGAACTTATGGAAGAGTTCTCCGGATTCCCTTCTTCTCAGGGATTTCTTTTGATCAAGCCCTATCTCCTCCAAGAAACCAATACTCACGGTGGGCCAATCTTCTTTGCAGGCTTGCACATGGTCTACTCGAAAAGGCTTGCGATGGGCCTTTTCGATATGGGCCGGATTTTGTAGTGCTAAATCCAGCTCCAACAATACCTCAATGTTTAGGGTCATAAGGAAAAAGGAAATTTAGAGTCATATCTTGGGTTTTGATGAATGAGGATGAGAAATATGGATTCTCCTTTGAATTTTATACAAGAATCTTAGATCAATTTGTGAAAACTCCAAATTTGAAAAATTGAGCTTGAGAGCTCTTTCTCTCTCAAAGAGTTGGAAGAAATGAAATGAATGGGTTTTGATCTCTAAAAATCCTTTTTTTGTTATAAATTTATGTATAATATATATATAACTATATGTGTTTCTTTATATAATAGATAATAATAATATAACTTTGTATTGACTTTTGGGGAGTATAACGAGAGAGATGAGATTGAGCACACAAGCTTCTTTCTTCCTATTTATAGGAGATCATATTTGCTAGATAATTGACACATATACATGCATGTTTCATTAAGACAAAATAAATAAATGTCAAACCTAAAGCAAAGATAAGTGGCATTTAAAGAGAAGAGCTTAGTGTTTAAGCATTGACATGTGTTAGTGATGAATAATCACTTTATATTTAACACTCCCCCTTGATCATTCATCATTCTTGCTGTCTTACGTACTGTTTCGTTAAAAACCTTATCATGGAAAAACCCGTTTGGGATAAAAACCATGACAAAGGAAAAAGAGTATAGTGACGTAAACTTCCCCCGAAATTGGACATCATCTTCTCGTTAAAGATCTCGTAGATGACGCATTCCAATACTTTGAATATGCTTTCGGAATGTTGAAGTAGGAAGCGCCTTCGTGAAAAGATCCGCTGCATTTTCGCTTGAGCGAATGTATTGAATATCAACTTCTTGATTCTTCGCAAGTTCTTTAGGATAGGAGAAAAATCTCGTGGGGATATGTTTCGTCCTATCGCTCTTGATGTAACCATCTTTGAGTTGAGCAACACAAGCAGCATTATCCTCGAATAACTTTGTGGGCTCCTTATCGATGTCCAGTCCGCTAGCTTCTTGTATGTGATGTATCATGGATCTAAGCCATACACATTCCCTACATGCTTCATGAAGTGCTATAATCTCCGCATGATTTGATGAAGTAGCGACCAATGTCTGCTTTTGAGAACGCCAAGTGATCGCAGTACCTCCCATTGTAAAAACATATCCGGTTTGCGATCGAGCCTTATGCGGGTCTGAGAAATATCCTGCATCTGCAAAACCCACTAGACCAAAAGCATAATTTCTAGAGTAAAATAATCCTAAGTCATTCGTACCTTGGAGATAACGGAAGATCTGTTTTATCCCAGTCTAGTGTCTCCGCAAGGAGATGAACTGTATCTTGCAAGCAGATTAGTAGCAAATGCTATATCTGGACGAATACAATTTACAAGATACATAAGTGCACCGATAGCACTCATATAAGGTACTTCAGGACCTAATACTTCCTCGTTATCTTCACAAGGCCGAAATGGATCCTTGTCAATATTAAGCGATCTATTGACCATTGGAGTACTCAAAGGATTTGCTTTATCCATATTAAATCGTTTTAACACCTTTTTGGTGTAATTTGATTGATGCAAAAATATCCCATCTTGGAAATGCTCTATCTGGAGCCCGAGACAAAACTTTGTCTTTCCAATGTCTTTCATTTCGAACTCTTCTTTCATATGAGTTCTTGCATCAACAACTTCTTTTTGAGTTCCGATTATGTTTAGGTCGTCAACATATACAGCAATGATCACAAATCCTGATGAGGATTTTCTAATAAATACGCAAGGGCATATCGCATTGTTGATATATCCCTTTTTCAACAAATATTCACTTAAGCGATTATACCACATGCGTCCGGATTGTTTTAATCCGTAAAGTGATCGCTGTAACTTGACCGAACAAATATCCCTGGATCCATCTGGAATTTTTGATCTTTCAGAGATCTTAAACCCTTCTAGGATTCTCATATATATGTCACTATCCAGTGATCCATATAAGTATGCAGTCACAACATCCATAAGGTACATTTCTAAATTTTTAGATGTCGTTAGGCTCATTAAGTACCTGAATGTGATTGCATCCATAACAGGGGAATATGTTTCATCATAATCAATTCCCGGTCTTTGAGAAAACCCTTGTGCCACAAGTCGAGCTTTATATCTTGTGACTTCATTTTTCTCATTTCTTTTTTTCGCACAAAGACCCACTTACATCCAACTGGTATTACATCTTGAGGTGTAATAACAACAGGTCCAAATACATCTCTCTTCTTGAGGGAGAGGAATTCATCACTCATGGCCACTTGCCATTTCTCCCAGTCAGGCCTTTCCTGGCACTCTGACACGGACCTTGGGTCTGGATCATCATTATCATTTTCAATTTCTTTAGATACAGAAAAGGAGAATATTCCATCATTATCCTCTATTTCATTTCTAACCCAAATTTTTCCATCTTGGGCGTAATTGATGGAAATCTCACACTTTTGTGTATCATCTTCATCCTCTGGACTTTTTTCTTGATTAGGTTATTCTATAACCTTTTCACAAATGTCTTCTCGATATTTCTCATAATGTGGTTCCTCTTGAACCTTTTTCATTTGTTTCTCCCAACCTCTTTTTTTTTTCCGGGGATTTCTATCTTTGGAGCCCATCGGCCTCCCCCTTTTCAATTGAACCTTGGGTCCATTTACTTTACTTTTGCTTCCATCAATTTGTTTTCTTGGAATTTATATCTTTGATGGAGCATTTGCAGCAGGTATATATGACTTTGTCACCCTTTTTGTATCCGTAAATACATCTGGTAATTGATTTGCCATACTTTGCAAATGTATAATTTTCTGAACTTCCAGTTCCCGTTGATTCGTAGGGGGGTCAAGATGCACCAACGAAGGTGTACTCCATGTAATATCTTGTGTCACTTGCTTGATTCCTCCCCCTAACGCTGGAAATTCATCTTCATTAAAATGGCAATCGACAAAACGTGCCGTAAACATATCACCAGTTTGTGGTTCAAGATATCGAATTATACTTGGTGACGTATACCCGACATATATCCCCAATCTCCTTTGTGGTCCTATTTTTGTTCTTTGGGGTGGTGCAATGGGAACATAAACTGCACATCCAAAAACACGGAGATGGGATATATTTGGTTCTTGACCAGATGCCAACTGTAATGGGGAATATTGATTATATGCACTTAGTCTAATCTGGACCAATGCAGCCGCATGCAGTATAGCATGTCCCCATACAGAAATTGGGAGTTTTGATCTCAATATCAGTGGCCTTGAAATCAATTGCAACCGTTTTATCAAACTCTCAGCCATGCCATTTTGTGTATGCACATAGGGCACTGGATGCTCAACATCGATCCCAATTGACATACAATAGTTATCAAAAGCTTGTGAAGTTAATTCACCAGCGTTATCAAGCCTAACTTTCTTTATGGCGTAATCAGAGAACTGTGCTTTCAACCTGATTATTTGGGCTATGAATCTTGCAAAAGCCGTATTTCTTGTGGTCAGAAGACACACATGTGACCATCTACTTGATGCGTCAATTAATACCATAAAATATCGAAATGACCCGCACGGTGGATGGATAGGTCCACATATATCACCATGTATTCTCTCTAAGAATACTGGGGATTCATTCCCTACTTTAGCTGGTGATGGCCGAGTTATGAGTTTTTCTTGAGAGCATGCATTACATGAAAACTCCCCCGTTTGAAAAATTTTCTCGTTTTTCAACGGGTGGCCACTAGAGTTTTGCACAATTCTTCTCATCATGACTTTAAATGTACTAGTAAACTTCTGGTTTACTATAATATATGATTCAGTCATGTTTATTTTTGTGCAATATAATCCAGAGGATAACATTGGCAACTCTTCCAATATATGTTTCGACTCCAAAGTAACGCAAAGATATTCAATGCCATCTTTTTTCATCGTTTCTATGTGATATCCATTTTTACGGATATCTTTAAAACTTAACAAGTTTCTGTAAGATTTAGGGGCATATAATGCATCATTAATCTCAAACTTTGTTCCTTTTGGCATTGAAAAACTAGCTTTCCCAGAGCCTATGACAATCTTTGCATTACCGGATATTGTACTCACGCTTCCAGCGGAGTCTTTGATTTCGAGACAGGAGAAATATCGTCTATTTTTAAGTATAGTGTGCGTTGTAGCACTATTTGCTAGACATATATCTCCATCCTGAATCTCGATTTGTGACATTTTATGTGTCACGATGTTTATAATGACGCATTAATATAGTAAAACACATATATAAAAATTACTTTATATTACAACCAAAAACTCGGTTTTACATATTATTTAAAATACATATTATACATACTACTAAAACCGTCATTATATCACACAAACAAAACATTAAGGGTCTTCTCAAATTTTATTGATCTCAATCATTTTATTTCTTACTGACATTTCCAGGATCCGCAAGGAAATCCGCGACATCCAGATGGATATAATCATCTAGGCCTCGGAAGGAAGGTCCGACTTCATCGTTGATGAAGTTGGTTTCAACATTATTAGTCTTAACCTTTTGTGACTCTTGATACAGATCGACTAATTGTTTAGCCGTACGACATGTACGCTCCCAATGGCCTTTCATGCCGCATCTGTAACAAGCATTATCAGTCGACTTTTTTATTGTCCGACTCTCATCATTTACTTGGGAATTCTTGTTCTTCCCCTTATTAAAACTTCTTCATTGTCCATGTCTACGACCACGGTTGTCCATGTCCTTCATTGTCCATGTCAAACAAAAAAAATATTAATAATTTAATAAAATTTAAGTATATAATTAAATTTTAATTTGTAAAAAAGATTTGAACCAATAAATGGGAGACAACTATTTAATGGGGGTTCTCAAAGGTTCTCATTTGAAAACCTCTTCTCACTCCTCTCTCTTACTTTTTATTATTTTATTAATAAAAATTATGAGAAACTCACATTAGAACCTCCCAATGGAGATGTTCTGAGATTGAGCACACAAGCTTCTTTCTTTCACTTAATTGTACTTCTCTTATGCATCATACAATTCCTATTTATAGGAGATCATATTTGCTAGGTAATTGACACATATACATGCATGTGTCATTAAGACAAAATAAATAAGTGTCAAACCTAAAGCAAAGATAAGTGGCATTTAAAGAGAAGAGCATAGTTTTTAAGCATTGACATGTGTTAGTGATGAATAAATACTTTATATTTAACATTTTTGAGTTAAGTAAAGTTGTTTTTTTTTTTTATCTTTCAAAGGAGAAAAGGTAAAGTTAAAAGTGAAAATGAAACATACCTTGGGTCAAAAGTTGCAAAGAGAATTAACAATTTTTGGGTTTAGTTCGAAGTAGGCTTGCCTGCGGCCAGAGAGGCCGTGACCGTGGCGAAAGCAGCTTCTCCCACGGTTGTGAAGCTTGTACTCGTGGTCGAGCTTACATTCCAGTTTTCTGCGTCTTCTTCTTTGTGCAATAACTTTCTCCACATATCTCCAAATTGGGATCTAAAATATGTTCTGAAAACTAGAGAGTTAGATCTTTTAAATGGTATAGAGATCGTTACGTGGTTCCTTTTGGTTTAATTGAAAATTCATAACTTCCTTGTTACAGCTCCAAATTGCAATCAGCTTTTTGATATGGCTTCATCTAAGCGTTGAACACTCTCTTCCAAATTTCAGAATTTTCTGGGCGCATTTACTTCAGTGTTCGCTCTTTATGTTGAGATAGGTCTGTTCTATCTCTTTCTTCGCCTTTGTTGAATCTTTTTGGGTTTTTTCGGTTTTCTAATTTTTTTTGTATTTTTTTTTTTTATGGTTTCTAAGATGAAAAAAAAAGAAAGCAGTAAGTAGAAAAAGTAAATAAACGAGAAATTGAAAACGTACTAGTGGGTTGCCACCCACTAACTGCTTGATTTGAGTCTTTACCTCGACTTCGATGCCTTTCTAGGTGAGCGAGGAAGTGACTAGGGAATTCATGATTCCCTTAGCTTCTTCGGTTGATGGGCTTTGTATATCCGGCTCTCTTTGATCAGCAGTTGACACTCTTCAGTGCTCCTTAGAACGTTTGAATCAAGGAGGATCTTCTTTGTAATCTCAAGCATGCTTAGAATCCTCTCCTTGCTCGGATCACCTAGATCGGAAGGGATGATGATGTTGACCTTTGCGAATAGTCTTGTATCATGAGGCAGCAGCTTCTCTGGATTCTTATCTTCAAAAAAACGTTTTTGATCTCTTTCCTTTGGTTACGAATGACGAGATCATGCTCTTTCTTCATGTGTCCACCCTTCCTCGTCGGTTTCGGATTGGGGATTGTTGAATAATAGACCTTCTTGTCGATCTTTTTGAAGACGGCTCTCTTGTTAACAAGGTCAATCACGGAACCAACAGTAGCAAGGAATTGTCTTCCTAAAATCAATGGTCTTTTAATAGTTTGATCCATCTCGCTGAAATAGAAATCGGTGGTCTTTTAATAGTTTGATCCATCTCGCAATTTTTCCTAAAATATGGAATAGTTTGATCCATCTCGCTGATATAGAAATCGGTGGTCTTTTAATAGTTTAATGGAATTGTCTTCCTAAAATCAATGGTCTTTTAATAGTTTGATCCATCTCGCAATTTTTTCATAATTATTCAGTTTGCCCATATGGTAGAAATAGCGTTCCTACAATCTCTATTATGAAAATTTTTGTTTTTGCACATTGAACTAACGAAAAATGATGAAGAGTTTTTTTTATAAGAACAAGGATATGAATCTTCAACCTGTCTCCGATCGATTTTTTCGATCCATTAGAGATTAAGTTCAGTCTGATTTTTGTTGTGTATTCAACAAAAAATCGGGCAACCTTCCCTTATTTTTGTGGCTGAATTTTTTCAGATTTGATTAAATCTGGAAAATAATTTTCTAATTATGCTATGTGATTTAATCCGATAAATACTGCTAATATGTTCTAGAATTTTAATTCTAGAACAATATCGTGTTGATATGTTTATGCAATTGTTGATCTGATTAAATTACTAAATTTTTCCAAGCTAGAAAACTATGTTGAGAAATAGCTTATGCTTTTGTTTATCTGAAAATAATTGCTGAATTATTTGGTAATGCTATGTTATTTGATTAAATTGTTGATTCTCATGTGTTTCTGAGTTACAGAAAGAGCAAAGGTTAAAAAAAAAAGCTCTTTGCTTTTTGTTTTGCTTTGGTATGAAATTTTTAGTTAAAAGACCCGTTTGATTTTTGACTTTTGTGGTCAGTTAACAAAAATAATTGAAACGGTTAAAGGTCATTGATATAAATCTTAATACTATTTTTTGTAGTCATTATTTGACTATAACCTTTGCTTCACGTGTTTGTTACGAAGTATGCCATTGTATTTACCCAATATAATTTGAATTCATTAAGGATATTTTCAGATTAAGATATTATAATTAAGCAATCAGATCGGGTTTTATTGAAGATTCGCGTGTAATAAGGCAATCGCGTCGGTTTAATTATAGATGCGGATACTTAACCGATTGATTATCAAATCATTAAAGATATTCCCAAATCTTAATTTGTACGAAAATTAAGTAATTATATATAATACTTTTTGCTAAAGATATTCCAGGATATTTTATTTAAGGGTGAATTGGGTTTATATGAATGGTTGACCAACTAATTAGGTATATGGAAATGGATAATTGTTATTTAGTTCTTTCTCTACACGTGAAAAAATTGTACTGCTTTTAGCCCTATAGTATTTGAAGTCATTAAATAAGATTTTCCCTTGGATACCGCATATTCATTCTTTTTTAATGTGCAAATATTTTTTCTTGGATACCGCATATTGATAAATCTTCCAGCACAAATGCAATGAATTTATATATTACATTGTTAACTCGTTTGCCGTCCGAAAACAATCTCATCATCAATTTGATTTACATTTGATTTATCTTTCCAAGATGGGAGTAACATCACCGATAACTTAGCAATGATACCGTTACCTAAGTTGGTGCTAATGATAACAAGTGTTAGCGTATAACAAAATTATCTCTATCAATAAATATCGGCGGTTGGCGACCATTCTAACAATGATAGATAAAAGTTTATATGAGAATCGTAAGACTAAAATAACATGTTAACATAATAGTTACGAGTTACTTTTATTCAACTAAATGTGTAATAATGTTAACGCCATTAATGTTAGTCGATGTTTGCCAAATGTACATATGTTGCCCGTATTAGATGTAAATGACTTTTAAAACTGATTAGTTATTCCGTATGTTAAATAACATATTAAAAAGTGTACTCGATAGTTGACAAGTAAGTGTAAGATGGTAACAGAGTTAGCAATTTGATTTTATTGTAAATTGACTGAAGAGTTATAGGTGAGGTCAAGTTAACAAATCTATTGTATAGTTAACATTAAATATGTAGAAAGTAACACAAAGAAAATAAGTCAACAATCCAAGAATAACAAACATCAAACTCTTTGCACTCTTCTTCCCCTTTCCCCCAAGCTGCATAACCTTGCGTATCGAATATCATGGTTTGTCTCGAGTCATGTTTGGATGTGATATGCAGAAAACCAAAAATTTGTAGAAATTAGCTGATATTTATTTTGTTAACAGAAATAAGTTAACACATGCATTACGAATAACATTATTGTTAACGCTAACAATGATATCATAAAAAGTATATTATCGACGTACCTTGATGTTACCCTCTTTGGTTGGACTGGGTTGCAACGTTTTCATGTCAATTATGTGGGATAACATTAGCATCTTATATAATAAAGTAAGGTTTCTCTTATCACAAACTCTGAGAAGCTGACACGTGGCGTTTCGTTTTTTAATATGTATTTTTTCTCATGTGGGCCCAAAACTGTGGGCTCAAAACTCATGTATTATAGTTCATGAAAAATAAAACAATTATTTTATAATTGTGTTTATAAAATCCAAAAAAAAAAATAAATAGGCCGGAAACATTTGTTAAAAAAAATAGAAATTTTGTTTTTTAAAGTTTAAACATTTGTTAGTAATTGTTTACTTAAAATAATTAAAATGGCC
>OVAY01001756.1:0-24966 GCA_900406395.1 Kernera saxatilis | reverse complement strand
TTATGTTAATACTATACTTTTCTCTTTATTTTACATTTTTTAGTTTTATTAATTTATTTATTGTATTGACACGTGTCACAATCTAAATTAATAGTGACACGTGTCGCAATCTGGTTATTTAAAAATTTACATACGTGTCACGTTCATGTCGTGCGCGTTCAACTTTATATTATAAAATATAAATAAATGCGAATCCAAACATTTTAGGACATTGTGTATAGTCAACATATACAGAGCAATTACTGACCAACTATTCAATATAAATGAATTATTAAAACCATTTATAAAAACATTAATAAAATGTGACCAATCAATGAATTTACAAAAGATAATCATCTTTCCCCAATCCTTTTAGTATCAATTAAACTAAATCCCAATATATTATTATATTTTGATTATATTTTGCCAACTTTCTTAATTACATCTCCCTCTCTCTCCCCCTCGCTCGCTCGCTCTATATATATTACTCAAATGTTGAACTATTCAATTATATTTCATTCATAAAACCCAACAAATATTAAATACAAAAATGGCTTCATCATGCAAGTGTTTTGTTATAGTGTTATTGTGCATGATGACTGTTCTCTTTATCTCAAGTATGCAACAAAAAAAATCCATATTTTTATTAATTTAAAACTATATGATATGTTTGTTGATACATCATGTATATATTTTACGTTTTTGAATAATTGATTCAAGTTTTTCAAAATATCTCAGAAAATGGAGAAGCTGGTGATTTAGAAAAAAATGGATATTTTGTAATAGGTCTTTGCTCGATGATTCCAGACTGCAACAAAAAATGCATCAAATCGAATTTTTCTAGTGGAAAATGTATTAAAGAGACCCCTTTCACTACTCAATTATCATGTGCATGCTATGAATAATAACGTTATCGAGATATTGTATTGTGAAAATGTTAGTCTTTAAAATAGTAATAATAATATTTTTATCTTGGGATAACTTTTATTTTATTTGACGCGAACTATAGTGATGTAATTTCATTACGAACTAAATAATATCTTGACACTGACGAAATTTTTGTTAGTATAGTTTTATTAACATAATATAACCAAAAAGTAATATGAATACATATTAAATAAAGAAATAACGTAAATATCTAATCTATTGTAATAGACGATACATGTAATGATTTTTTCGGTTTTAGTTTATTTCAAATTTGCAGTTTACATTGTTCGTATTCCTAAAAACTATCTCATAAAACCATACAATAAATACAAACAATTTGTATAACTATATTCAAAACTAAGAGGCTTTGAATGTATTATCTCTCTACACACATCCTCGTGAATGCGTCATAGTCCCAAAGACCTTTCATCATTTGGCGTTCAAGTTTCTTCAGTCTCCCACGGATCCAGTTATTATGTAGAACGTAGCAATGCTTCTTCTCACACTCTGCTCTCACGTCTTTCTTGAGCCACAGGTCTCCGTAAGCTCCGTTCGGGAATAAGTCTCTGTCCAAGAAATGAACGGTCAGATTTGTCTCTGGTTCAACGCACCTATCGTCTCCCAAGCGATGAATTCCGCCTTCTCCACATAATGTGTCGTAGAAGCTTGGCTGCTCCGATAAACCGGAAGTTGCAGCATGCTTCACCACTTTCTCCATTGCTGCTATCGTCGGTTCATCGGAACGTGCAAAGTAGAATCCCGAGTTTAAGCGCCTTGGTCGGTTTATCGGTGCTGCAAGAATCAAACAAAACCCAATTCGTTAGTCTTTTAAGAAAAAAAGATTGGTCCAATTGATTCATTTCATCGTATCACCTGTTGTGTTGTATTCATCTGATTGTGCAACGAGAACAGAAGGACCGAAAGATTGAAGCAGAGGCAGAGGATTTTTGAACCAATATACATCTACATCGCTCAAGAGAACGTTATAGCCGAGCTTTAGTATCTTCAAAACTGTTCTTGACTTAACTTTGGTCACTCTCTGGAAACACTTTGATCCAAAGTGGCAATCATTAAAGCTAATATTCTTCGGGGCGTATGGATCAAAGAAAACAGGCAGACCCTGTTATATAGAACATGAGACCAACTGATTATAAACTCTTCTGTTTGACCCTATGATCGTTCCAATGTCGTAAGAAGGAGAAGCAAAAGACTTTTTACCTGTAATATAGAGAACCGATAAGTTTCGTCATCAAGGGCACACACTAAGAAATTTGGAACTGCGAGGCGGCGTAACCTGCAGACCCAACTCATCAGCATGTCCTTATAGCTATAACCAGCGATTGAAAGAACAACAGTTCTGTTCTTGTCTGCAACTAGTGGGAGAAGAGATTCCAGGTCAAAAGGAAACTTCAACAGTGGCACTTCTTGATCTTTCTGCAGGGAATCTAGTTTCAGGCTTCGCGATTTACTTCTGCTGATACAAGCTGAGATCTTCTCTCGCCTCCGAAATCCTACATTTGAGCCAGTCTTTCCTTCGGGTATAGACGGATCAATGGAACGATCAGAAGCGCTAACAAATATATGCCGCTTGTTGCACTTCAAAAGCTTTGGTAGAGTAGAAGATTTGTTGTCACTGAAGAACAATGATCCGTAGAGCTGCCCGAGATGGGAGTTTCCTACATATTCCCAGTTTCTTGTTTTGTGTTCTGAGACATTATCACTCCTATTATACCTGTTCTCTGCATTTCCTAGGAAAAAGCTCGATATGGCCGAAGTGGCATCAAACACAAACCTTCTTTGACATGACATAGCCTCGTTAACGATCCATTGATTGTGAGTTCCTCTTTGATACAAAAAAGGTGGAAGGACTCCACAGTGCAAGGGCACATCAACGTTGTTCCATGCCATAATCATTTTGCCTTCACTAGAATTTGATAGCCAACTCCGCAAGCTTATCATCTTCTGCAACTGTTGAAAACGAAGAACGCAATCAATATGATTGAGGAGAGATCAGAATCATTGCCAACAAATACAAAAAGTTTTCCTCCATACCTCCCCAAATCTCACCCTTTTCCTATTGTTGCGACGCCAGAAATGTCCCGTTTCGTCCCAATGGAACGGGAAATGAGGAATATTCACAGATGAAGAAACGAGAAGCCAATCACGATCAAGCTCGTGAGCGTAATTCAAAGCTGAAATGAAATCTGGCAGTAGAATAGTCTCTGGATCCATCAGAACAGCTATATCGGATATATAAGCTTCACTTCTCGCCAGCATCGAGTGTAAAAATGGAGTACCAAGAAACCTAAAAACAAAAACAAGATGTCACATGACGAAAATAGCATCTCCCTTGCATAATCTTGAATTGTATAAATCACTCAAAAAGGCAACTTAGTGAGACAAAAGAATCAGCTAGAGAGCAATCACTCAAACCAACAAACGGAGTGGAAATAGAACAGCTTACGTGAAATCGATGGTGGAATCAAGAAGAAGGCGGGAACCAAATTTGTCGGCAAAGGATTTAGAAGAAGAAGAAGAGGTGTGTTGAGTGAACAAAACAACAGTGACTTGTGAAGACAAAGCGAGCCATGAACGAATACCCAGTAAAGCTTGGCTATCTTCCTCGAAGGAGGAGCCATCGAGAGAAGTGAAAATGGTGATTCTGGGAGAAATGGAATCGCGGGAAAATGGAGCGTATCTGAATCCGTCATTGAGAGAAGGAGATAGAAGCTGAGTTCCGTAGAAAGAGAGAGCAATTAGGAGAAACCCAGATAGCCAAACAGATAACAGCCCAGCTCCAAGTCCCTGTAAGATTGAAACATTTCAGAAACTGAAACACAAGATCTCGTAAAGTGAGAGACATTAGGGAGAATGAAAGAACCTTGAGCTTCATTGAAAAATCCAAGGAAGAATTGTTGAATGGGGAGAGAAGAGAAGAAGAGAGTAAGAAAGAAAAAAATGAAAATGGAGCTTTAACGGAAAAGGGAAGAGGGAATGGAGAAATACCAAAATTCCAGAAGGTGATGAAGCGAAAAGCCGGCGGGAGCAAGGGAACTGAGGATGAACAAGGAAGAAGACATGTGAACACTTTTCGTCATCTTCAAGGAAAATTGTTTTTAGGATTTTAATTAAATTCTCATCTTCTTTCTCCCACAGTTTTTCCCCAAAAAGTAAAAAACTCGCCTAACGACTCTGACCTTGAACACAAAGATGCATATCACTATCTATCACACTGAGTTACTTGTTTTGACATTTGACTTTCTTGTCCTTATATATAAAATTAATTTTATTTTTAATTCGATTTCGTAAAAATGTGGAACCTGAGAATCTAGGAGGATAACACACAGATTTTATCATAGGAGAGCTTAACGAACCAACAATATGGACCAAACAATTCAATACACAAGTACAAGCAGTCAAAAATCTTTGGACATTTCTTCTTCTTCTTCTTCAAGAATTAAAGAGAGAGCGGTTTATAATGCTTCTCTTTCACTCACAAACCGGTGGCCTTTTATAGCTCTTTATCATATCGATCCATGTCCGGTACATCCTTAAAACCCACCCGTTGATCAACCAGGCACAATCCAAAACGACCAACCAGCATTGTCCCAGGCACGGTCTCTCACCAGTTGCTGGAGGGTTTCTCATTATTATTAAGCCCGATGCCTCCTGCGGGGGGATCTTGATCTTGATCTTGACCGCTTTGACCTGCATAGCAAATCAGGTTTGAGTTCCATTGAACAAGCAAAAGGTAGAAAAAATGGTCTTTAAAATTAAACAAGAAAAAAAAATCAAGCTTTATCCACCTGTCAAGACAGAAGAAACATATGAAATTGGGAATGCGTACCTGGATTTTTCATGAGAAGAGTAGAGACTGTGCTTGCGCTCAGAATGCTTGCTATGTGGTGACCGCGAAGAAATATGTCTATACAATCAAAACATATATATGATACTTTCTCTGGTGAGTTTCATACTAACTTACTCCGCTTTGAACGCTGCTTTACCCATGTCCTTTTTCATACTTTTGCTTTCAAAAAGTTCTTTAACTTCACAGAGTCTAGTGCTAATATAGACTAACAAACATATAGAAACACCAGTGACCTCAAAATGCTAACAGTATAGAAAAAGCTACCTTTTTCTGGACCTTCCGGGAGACGGCGACCGATTCATTCTTCTAGAAGAAGGCTTCCTGGAGAAAGACAAAAAGATCGTTAGCATTAGGCAAAAGAAGCGCAAAAGACAAAACTCAAAGCAGAACACTCTATTGCCACCTTCTTGAATCATCAGAGGATTCATCACTGGATGGAGAAGAGCGTTTTCTTCTGGACCTCACTGGAGATGGTGATATATTCCTTCTTCTCGAACGGGACTTCCTGAAGAAAAGCCAAAATTAACCATTGTGAGTATTGAAAAACAGCATTAGAAAAACTTAAATGTTAACATCCTATGCCACCTTATTGAATCATCAGAGGATCCATTACTGGTTGGAGAACGTCTTCTTTTGTCCTTGCTTGGGTCTTCAGCATGTCTGTGTCTTGACCGTTCTTCTTCCTTATTCTTCTCCCTCCTTTTACCTCGGTCTTCCTTAGACTTTGTTCTGTGAGGCCTCTCTGCATCCCTTGAGTCCTTCTTTACATGGAGATCAGTAGATTTTTTATTTGATTCAAAGCCTTTAACTTTCTCTGCTGACTTCATGTCGTTCTGCTTCATTCTATCTTTTGAGCCATTCTGAGAATCTACCTTCTCTTTTCTATCCCTACTCACATCGTCACTCAAGTCTTTCCCAGAACTTTTATTACTATCCTGACGAAGGTTGCTATCTGGTTTCAAGCCAGAGTTCTTCCTGTGAGGCTCATCTAGTATTGCATCTTCATCACTATCAGTTCTGTCAGGATGGTTTGTTCTGCTTCCTGAAGTATCAACAGGGAGTCCAGAGCTGGCGCTTATATCTAAATTTGTATTATTACCTCCCTCATCATTATTTCTTCTGGAGCCCAACATCTGATCCAAGCCCGACTTATTGTTCTTGGGGGACATATCACCGCCTTCAACTTTTGGATCCAATTTCGCATTGACCATTGCTTTAGGTTCAGAAAGTTTCTCAGTGCTTGGCTGCTGATTAACATCGTTTCTGGACGCCATGCCAACACTTTCAACTCCATCACTGCCATCAGCATCAGCATTAGAGGCAGCATCCGTATCAGCATCATCATCATCAGAGGCATAGCTAGCAAGACCTAGCACATCTGCTGGAGAGCCAGAGCTATTATTTGTGCCGTCTACCGAGACCAAAATCTTTGCTGAAGCCTTGTGCATTGGATCAGCTGCTGAGATAAGAGATGAAGATGACTTATGATTGTGCTGCTGGACACTGTCATCTGAACCAATGATGCATAGCACAGCATAACAGCAAAGAAGATGTATATTCAGTAGTTATTCCACAGATTAATAGCATAAAACCAAATCTTGGAGCCCAGAACAAACCTTTAGGTATTGCTTCATCTTCATTAATGACTTTGGTTGCAATTTCATCAAACAATTCATCTGTAACCTGTTCAAAAATCATATGTCAACTGTTGCAGAAACGTGTTTATAGACCAATTTAGATCAGGCCACCAACCTTAAGAAGAACTTCAGTCAAGATACGCTTTATCTCCAAGTTAATTGCTGCGGTTCTAGCTGCATCCATCTCATCCTACATGTAGCAAATCATGCATTTTATTGATGGTGCTGAACGAAATTGTAAGTACCGAGGGAACTTGAATCGCCATAAAAAAACAGGTGATAAAACAATTTTATAGTTCAAGTAACCTCATCATCTTCTTCTTCGTCGGAGGATTTAGAAGGGCTGGACCTTCTGTCATCACGATGATCAGCTTTCGCGGGAGGTTTATAAAGTACATCATCGTCCATAGATTCTCTCTCCTCAAAACTCCCTGAAGAAGGCCTTGCAAGAGACACTTTGTTCTTCAATAATTCTTCCTTAAGCCAGTTAGGTACAGGAACCTGGAAACCACCTTATTAGCCAGAATTCATGGAAGGTACTGAACTCCTCTAGAAACAATTCATTCTTACCTTTTTAGGAGGAACAGATGATGCTGCATATGAGTCGTCCATGAACGCTGCAACAGGGTGAAGAGGCGGCTTGGTCCCAAAAGCGTAAGGGGGTCCAACAGGCTGGAGATTTGGTGGGGGAAACCCTCCAAATGGAGGCATGGTATGACCCGAAACAGGAGGCATAGCCATAGATGAATTGTGCTACAAAGAAAGCAAACATCAGAATTGCCACCGTCAAACTAATACAAAGATAACCAAAGTTTTGACGGTACCTGTGGTATTGACGGTACCGTTGAAGGGATTGGAGGATGCACTACTCCTGTTGCGGCATGGGGCGGCCATGAGTTGTGAAGACTAGCATAATCAGAACTCTCTCTGGTAGCAAACTGTAAAGGCTGATCACTAAGGTTACTAGGTGGAGCAGCTGCTTGATCTCCATATGCATATTGCATTTGCTGCTCTGCGCGAACAGGTCCCCCACCATCAGGCACTGATATCTGCACCTCATGTTGTGTTGCATTGCCAGATTCTTCTTTACCTGCAAACAGAGTATCAAGTTTAAGTTCTGGAGGTGTTCATCGCTTAATAAGTGTTACCAATCTCTAGACCAACAAAAGTGAGAAACAGAGGCACACTATTAGGGAGAAAATGCAAAATGGAAGGAGACCGTGAGCAGTAATGCCTAATGCGTAGGATATTTGGGTTGTTCTAGCGAGCAAGTACCCGTATATTACACAGCACATCACTATGCACATGATTTATCATGGACTTACGACAGGGAAACTTTGAAGAGACCCCTGGAACTTCAAATTACAAGGAAACCCACATAGAGTTGACTAGGAGCTAAAATGATGTTCTAAGTAAAAGGTTACCTGCTACAGAAGAATAACTATAAGGTACCTCCTGCTGATGAATTGCAGAACTGGTAGGCAGGTTTTCTTGATGGGACAATCCAGCAGAAGAACCTCCAGGAAAACTCTCGTTTCCCGTTGCATAATTTGGATATCTCTCCGGCTGTGTTGTGGGTGGAACTGGAAATTGCTGATAGCTTAATCCTGGAGCCGCCTGTTGATGGCCCTCTTGATAGCCATGATTAGGGTATTGTTGGTATACTTGTCCACTAGGTGGATTCGGTGCAGATTGTGATTGTTGATCTTCGTTAGCAGCTGCCCATTCCCTAGCTTTCACTGCCCAATCCTCGACGTTGCTATTAGCTGCCATCTCACGAGATAGTCAGAAGCCGAACCCTAATACACTCAATAACAATTGATGGCAATGAAGAAAGCGAACCTTGAGAGGCGTGACCTTGTTGATACCCCCAATTTGGGTTTCCCCATTCCTAATATGCAAAAACCAAAATCAAATCTAGAAATAACAGTTCGAAAAGGGGAAAAACACAGGATAAATCCAACGCCGGAGCAACCGTGATAACCTGATTAGCCTGAGGATACGGTGGAGGAACTGGCGGTCCGGCAGGCGGGGGAAAGTGGCTATTACCATTGGCGCCGGCGTTGAATGGCGGCTGGTGAGAGTGCGTCGGGAAAGGAGGGTAAGCGGAAGGTGGCCCCCACTGCGGCGGAGGTGGAGGCGGTGGTGATGGAGAGTGAGGGTTATGAAATTGGTTGGAGTACCATGCAGCAGGACCACCGGGCTGCGTAGGAGGAGGCACCGGTGGCCTCGCCGGATGCTGATAGTATTGGTGGTAAGGATCCGCCGGAGGCGGTGGTCCAGACGGCGGTCTCATGTACGGAGGCGGTGGCTGGTACGCGTCCATTAGCCTCCTTTACGGTGCGCGAGAGAAGAACCAAGAAAGAAGAGGGATAGAGCAGCAAGGTCTCGAGTCTTGAGTCTTGACTCTGCGCGTTTGAGATCGAATTGATTGAAACAGAATTATCTAGAAAACTGCGTCTCGTCTTCAGTGCTTCGAAAACGGCAGGTAGTTTACATTAACTATTAAAAAATGACGTCATTTGTGTGTACAAGTATGAAGTACAGAATTATTTATGGTTACACCTTTACACAATTTCCATCATTACATTGAGTCACGACCATTCAAAAACATAATCATGACTATTCATGAACAGCTTCGCATGTGTAAGCTTAGAGGATCAATCATACGACAGCATCGGCTTGTCTCTTCGTCAATCTCGCGTATAAGCCATCTTTGCTTAAAAGCTCTTTGTGGTTACCCATCTGTTTTGTAGACAAAATGTAACAGTGAATATCACCAAAGAGCAACGGTTTTATGAATTTATCAAGAGAGTGGCTTATTACCTCGACGACTCGTCCACTGTCCATAGCCACTATTCTATCCGCAGCCTTAATTGTAGAAAGTCTGAAGGAACAGAATGTTAAAGATGTCATAAATCGATCATCAAAAACATGTAAAATAACTGAATCAGTGTAAGAAAAACACCTGTGTGCTATCACTATGACGCTTCTCTTTGTTGCCGAGTCGCTTCCGATAGAACGAAGTACGCCCTGGAAAAACAAAGGCTTAAGAATCCTTGCATCCAAGTAGTGTTGTCTCTTTTGGCAGGAGAGAAAGGGTGGGTACCTTAACGTTGTGTTCGCTCTCTGCATCAAGTGCACTTGTGGCTTCATCGAGGATGAGAATTCTAGGATCTCTGAGGATAGCACGCGCAATGGCAATCCGCTGTTTCTGCCCTCCACTGAGTAAATCATCATCAACAATCGTGTTGTAACCATTGGGAAGTGCTGTGATGAAGTCATGTGCATAGGCTTGCTTTGCAGCCCATATTATATCTTCTTGCGTTACATTTCGATCGCATCCATACTTGATGTTGGACCCGATGTCTGTGCGAAAGAGTTTTGGTTCCTGTTTCATTGTGACAGCTTAAGAAAGGAAAAGTGAAATTCATCAAAGTTTATTTGTTTTCTCGTAGCGCAGAAATGCGAGGAGAACCTGCCCCACGTATCCGATTCTTTGCCTCAGCCACTTGACATCTAACTCTTGCAAAGGAACCCCATCGAGTAGAATCTGGAACTCAAAGAGAAAGCCTATAGGAAGGAAAGGCTTAAAGGGTTATTCTCCAGTGAGTTTGAATAACCTACCTGACCGCTTTTTGGTTCATACAGTTGCAGCAGAAGATTAACCACTGTGCTTTTGCCACTGCCACTAAGACCAACCTAAACATAACAGATTTGTTCGCAAGTCACTTCTGATAAATTATAAGGAAATTCTAAGGACTACTATGGGATAGATACTTACGATTGCCACCACTTCACCAGGACGCACAGAAATGCTTACGTTTTGAAGCACCGCCACCTAAGAGGTTGACATATGATATGATTATTAAGACCAACTGAAATATGAGCCCCATACAATCCATACCATAAACAAGACTGGAATACTCTTTTATGATGTGCAAGCATGAATTCTAATATAAGAAACAAAATTGTATAATGGTGCAATGCACAACAATAAGTTTGGTCATTAATTTGCAAGCAGTATGGGCACAAAATCAAAAAGTCAGAATCTGAATGATTTATAGATGTGTGACATACGGGTGAAAATAATAGAGTTGCTGATTTCACTAATCAAGAAATTGTGGTTCAAGGATATCCGCACAAAAGCAGAAAGTTAAAGGCAAAAGGTTAGCTTCCACAGGTCATACCTCCTCTCTTGAAGGGTAGCAGAACGAGACATCTACGAACTGGATATGTCCTGTCAGTCTCTGCAGTCTCGTTCCTGCAGAACAGTTAGTAAAATAAATATACATTACATGGTAGAGCATAGCAATCTCTGTAAGCCTCTAGGTAGGAAATCCAAAGTGATTTACTCTAGGTGGTTCATCCTGGAAGAGGTTTGACTCTAAGAGTTATATAAACTGATAAAAACCTAACTCAAGCTCTCATTAATCTCATAAATGATCAACATGTTTCTAAATATACTGCTCATTGCCAAAAAAGCTGAACCTTGCCTTTTGATATGAATTGATCACTTGGCTTCAGATCCATCATTTGGAAGACCTTTTCACTCGCTCCAACTGATTGCATCAAAGACGATAAATTATCTCCCACCCACCATGTAGCATATATTAACCACTCACTATACAACAGAAACTTTGTCAGCTGCTCTGCTGTTATTTGACCGGCTAAGATAGACATTCCTCCAATCAAGACAGCAATAATCTATAATAGAAACAAATGATGGATCCTGTCACATTCTTAGAATGAGCAATACCATATTCAACAAGCACAGACTAATCGATCCTTTCCAAAAACAGTAAAAATAGAGAAGTTAAGCAAAACGGGGTAGATATATTTGAGGAACCTGAGTTGCATGGTAAAGAGTGTTGAAGCTCCAATTCCAAATACCATATGCAGCACTCTGTCTCAAACTTACATCCGCCATTTTCTGAAGCCAGTGATTGTACCTTTCCACCACAGAAGGGGAGAAAATCCATGTCAAAAAGTAACTTGGCTGTGACAGAACCTGTTCTTGAATTGGGTCGATTTTGCAAATTTCACCAGAAAAAAAAATTCAAGAGATAGAGAGATTTGCAAGGGTTTCATGGAATCAGATCGCACCTGCCAAGCTCTTGCTTCTCTGTCCCATATACACGGACAGTTCTCATCAAAGAGTATGTCTCTTGAGCGACCTTACAGATCAGAGAGAATTATAAGCGAAAGAAGTCATTGCATAAAAGACATACATTAAGAGTTCTTGAACAATCTACTTCATTTGCAGAAGCTGTGATCTCCTGAATTAGCTTTGCTGTCTTCTTTTGGTACCTACAACGCGACCAGATATAACTTTACTTTCCGCCCTCAGTCATAAGAACACTAGGCTTAAGTATCAGTTGCAGCTGCCAAGGTGTATAATCTATTATATTTTTAGATTAGTAATCTTGATCAAAGGGAGAAAAGTAATGGCAGAATCTCACGTCCCATAAACGAACATAACCGCTGCCAAAGTACAGCAAATCGCCAATGTGCACAGCCCAAGGGGCCTAGACAAAATCAGCAAATAAATCAATGCGCCTGTACCCTAAAAAAAGAAAAGGTAAACATTCATTCAGATGTCAGCCACGCACCAAACAGACTTCAGGCGAGATGGAAATTATATTGTTTAGCAGAAGACCTGAAGAACATTGCGAAATATCATGTTCAGATCATTTCCGATGACTCTCGAGACTTGCTGACAGTCCGATCCAAGTCTGCTTGTTAAGTCACCAACAGTTTGAGAGTCAAAAAATGATATATCCTGATGCACAATGCAGCCAAGTTAGCGAGAGTGATTAAAAAAATAAATGAAGGTCAACATGAGCCACTAAGATTCAAGACTGATGCTACAGCTAGAAACTTTTAGGACCTGGAGGAGAAGAGTGGAGTATAGCGTTTCCCTCATTCGTTTCACCTACAGAGTAGGGTGAGGCCCAATTATATCATGTTCGGAGGAGTCAAAATTCCTGAGTAGATTAAAACCAAAAACCGTAAGAAAAATTCCTGGGAAGTAAACTCACAAGTATCATGTTTGCAATCCCAAAGAAGCATCCTCGTATGCCACTGGAATTATGAGTTGAACAAAGACTTGGGTGAGGAGCTTCACAATATCAATAGCTGGAAATGTTTTGTAAAAGAATCTCAAAAAGAGCAAGTTGGTCAGACAGACAGCAAGAGCAACTAATTCAACTTGAAAATAAAACCAGGGACAAGCGTTTGACCATACAAGATCTTGACCTGCAAATGCCTGAAGTAACACACAGCACAACCAAGAGCCGGACATTTCGACGAAACACAGTGATATCACCACTTTGTGCCGAGAAAATCGAAGCTGTTAAGAAATGTGGAATGGATATCTCTGAAAGCTGAAACAGGTAGAAAAAAACAAAATATAAGAAAATGAAGATTCTGATTTCTGAATATAACTAGTAGCCCTGTAGCTGTGTTATCCTTTAACTACACAAATATTCAGCTTAACCAGTTTTTAGTTCCGCAAGAATCAATTGGAAATTGCAACGAAGCAACAATACTCATATCAAACTAGAACACTATACATACATGAGTGTGATGCGAAACCATTCACAACAACGGAATTAATGAAAAACCACGCACCGCAGCTACGATAAGAGTCGAAAACGCGGCGAAGATAACCCACCGATCCTCAGCCACAAGTTCCCACATCCGACTTAGCGCACGCCAAACAGTCACCGGCTTCGCCATAAACCTACTCTCAACCTCATCTGAGAACTTCCACCAGCTTCCACCTGGTAATATGGTTCGGAAGAAATCGATACATTGCCGAATTTTCTCGGGAAGTGAAACGTTATCTCTTTCTCCTTCATAATACTCCGGGCTTTCCACTGCTGCTGCATTTACCGTCGAGCAATTAATCGAAGACAACCGATAGTTTCTATTTGAAGATTGAAGAGAAAACGACAATTTCGGTTTGCCAATAAATCGGAGATTCCTCCTTCTGATGTCACTGGTAGCAATAACAGAACACCGTCGATGGAGGGAAACGCGGATGGGGCGGCTCGTGCAGCTGAGCACCTGCAAAGTCATGAATACGCGTCGTGATCGACGGAAGAAGACGAAGAAAGCTTCACGACTTGGAGCTTCGTCCACGCTTTCCTTGGTTCATATGAAACAAGAGACAGAAATGAAACGCGTCGTTTCGAAAATCAAAGAAGAAGACGTAACGTAAGGAAGCTCCGTCGAACCAAAATAATCTACAAAACCGAGATGGGACCCACCGCGATCCACCACCGAGCTCATGAGCCACAAGTAAGGTAACACCGGCGCGTGAGGAACGCGCGTGGTGGTTCTATCATGTGGTGATTGATCTCTATTCCCTTCTACGTTGTCGTTTCAAGTGCCGCAAGGCTGAAAATAAATGTGAAATTATAAATGGGCTTAGTTATTATTAGGCCCAGCTTAGTTAAGAGCCCAACAATACATATGCAAACCCTAGAGCTGAAGAAAGTGAGTGAATCTCCTCGTCTTTATAAATCTGTGCTTTCTTCAGAAACCCTAGCCGCAGGAGAAAAGGGGTCTCGAGAGGGGTTGGAAATCGGCGAAAATGGCGACCAGATTCAAGAAGAACAGGAAGAAGCGTGGTCACGTCAGCGCCGGACACGGTCGTATCGGAAAGCATCGCAAGCATCCCGGAGGTAGAGGTAACGCCGGAGGTATGCACCACCACAGGATCCTCTTCGACAAGTACCATCCAGGTTACTTCGGTAAAGTCGGTATGAGGTATTTCCACAAGCTCCGTAACAAGTTCTTCTGCCCAATCGTCAACCTCGACAAGCTCTGGTCGCTCGTGCCCGAGGATGTGAAAGCGAAATCCACCAAGGACAGCGTTCCGTTGATCGACGTGACGCAGCACGGTTTCTTCAAGGTCTTGGGTAAAGGTCATTTGCCTGAGAACAAGCCTTTCGTCGTGAAGGCGAAGCTCATTTCAAAGACCGCCGAGAAGAAGATCAAGGAGGCTGGTGGTGCCGTTGTGCTCACAGCTTAGGTTATCAAATTTTCCTTGCCCTTTTTTTTTGGTTTTGTTTCTTTTGAATCTTCGATAAACTTATCTTGTTTTGGATCTTGAAAGAGATCATTCTCTCTAAAGTAGTAGGTATGACATTTGGGTTTCTGGAATATTATTGCCTACCTTTTCACTGGTCACGTTCGCTGAGTTAAAATTTCTGGCATAATATTTGATCTGAAATCACTCGTGATGCATGTTCTGAATATCTTTTGACTGATAATTGCATTCATAGTTCATTTTTGTTGTCGAGTTTTGAAATGTCTTAGAAAAATGTTTGATTTCCACTCGCTTAATGGTCACTAGCTTTTCCCGCTTATAAGCTCTGCGATGTTATCTGTGTGTAGTTATAATTAGTGAGAGGTTATAATAGCTGCGCAGGATTGGATTTTGATAAGATATACGTATAGTGAATTATTTTGCATAATAATTATTCGTCACCCAACAATGTGGAAATGCATTCTAAAATTCACAACAGTACTTTGAATTTTAAAAGAAAAGCCTCTGGAGCGTAAAGTGACGAAATTTGTTTTGGATTAATCATGTTCACTCCTCTGTCGTATATCGGAAATTGTCTCGAGTGTCGACCATTGATGTGAATCCGGAAAATGGAGCTTTCCGCAATTATTAAGTCCTACGTACAGAGAGTTTAAATTAAACATCATTCAGTAACAAAACTTGGGCAAATTCTTTTTGGATAGAAAACTTGGGCACAAATGCAATAACAAAATTCATCTTTGTACCCACAATTAAATAACATGTAGTAGCTTTACTAAAACTAAAGAGGAGGATAAATAGAGGAATCGCTTTTTGAACGACACCGTTTTGCTGGAGTGGTCTTAAGGATTCGAGTCAAGCGCGGTGGTCACACATCACATGTCTACGTTGATCCGTTAGAGCATAGCGAAGGCGCTTGTTGCGTTCTACCAGAAATACATAGATGAGCAATCGAAGAAAGAGATCAAAGATAGATACAATAGGACAATTGTCGTTGCAGATCTGGGAAGATGTGAGCCGAAGAAGTTTGGTGATCGTGGTGCTCGTGCTCGTTTCCAGAAAAGTTATCGATAGAAAATTAGTTTGCTTTATATTTTACATTTAAAAGGAGCAAATTTTGAAATAAGGTTTTGATGTTGAATTATCGCCAAATCGGAATTTGAGTTACAGACATGTAAACGAGCCAATTACTTGACCTCACTGTAATCGAAGATGGAGACTCATCGAGGCGCTGGTAACGCACGCCAGTTATTGGCTTGGTTTACGGCATGATCACGAGAAGTTGCAGAGAGCTGTTGGTGTATAACTTCCTTGACGTGACTAGCTGCTGTTTCGCCACCACGTTCAGCGAGTTCTAAGTACAATACAGATTTCAGCATCGCCCCTTCCTGCTCATCAATCATAGATTCATCAAGTTCAAAATCTCCAAATTCTCCTTAACATAACCTAATATGGAATCAACTCTCATCGCCTAATTTCCCAATTTTAGACTCATACTACAACATGGTCTATATCAGCAAAAGTCAGACTCATAATTTCACAAGCTTTGTTGAAATTGAGTTGAGGTTAGAGATGCTTACAGAAAACAGAGCAAGGCCGTGTTCAAACTGAGCTTTACTGTGGCCGTGATCAGCTGCTCGTTTCATCCATTTTCTTGCTAGCTTGCGGTTTTGGGGTAAGCCTTCCCCAACCGAGTAACAAAGCGAAATATTATACATTGCTCGCGCATAGCCGCCTTCTGCCGCCTTTAGGTACCATTTAGTCTGTCAAAAAGAGAGAAAAATCTAACCATTAATAGAAAGACGAAAAAACACAGAAATCGAACATTTCCACAAATGAACTAAGCACATGTCCAAACATAGGATTATCAGTTTCCACTGACACTGAGGCTGTGCAGCCATCAACTTGAAGGATCACATACAAAGATACAATGTATAAAAATCTCAAAATAGAAGAACAAAGAAAGGATCAGAAAAAAGCACATACGGCTTCTAGCAGATTGGTTTGCACGACCCGGCCTTGGTGTAAACAAAGAGCTAACTGATATTGTGCTCGAACATAACCGTTTTCTGCAGATTGTTTCAACCATTTCATCGCTTCCTTCGGATTTGAAGGTTGAACTGCAGATATAGAAGCAAGCAATTGCTCAGAAAATGCTTCACTAATTCATCAACAATAAGCTCATCCATCAGTTCAATCGCAATTCTAGTCTAGATACCACTATCCAGAAAAACTTCAACCCTAAACAACTCGAATTGCAATCCATGACAGCCATGGAACTTTGGTTACCTTGAAGATAAGAAATCCCCAAATTGCATTGACCAACAGCATCACCAAGCTCCGCAGCTCTCCGGTATAGGCTCGCCGCTTTCTCCTTCTCTCCCGTTTCCCAATACACAAGCCCAGCGTCAACCATGGCGAGCGTGGATCCACGCGCGGCTCCTTTCAGGAACGAATCCAGAGCCTTGTCGAGGTTCGGTCGCACGCCTCCTCGGCCGTGCTTGAACCGTTTGCCCCACCGGAGCAGCACCATGGACTCCCTCAGCGGCTGGAGCCCGTCTCTCCACGATTTGCACACCGACGACGCCGCCTGGAGATTCGGAAGGCTGAACGGCGCCGCGATTTTCATCAGTATATCGAACGGAAGCATCGAGAAATCTCCGGCCTCTTTCGACGGAGGTGAAGACCCTGAGCTTGACTTCGCCGTTGCTCTCGTGGAAAATCTACTTCGTTTATCCTTATCGTATGGTTTCAGAAACGACAAGGAGGTGAATCGAGATCCTTCGGATGGACCTGGCCACGTTATCTGCTTCATCTTCTCCGGCGAAGACAACCGTCGATTTACGCGTGAGGCGAGAGAGACAAAGTAAACGGATTCGTTTTGGTGCTTTTTTGTTTTCCTTCTTTTTTTTTCCGCGTACGTATAATTAATTTTCCCCTTTTCTTTTCATTTTTCTTTACAAGGTACGAAGATCGAACGGCTATGTGACGAGAGACAGTTAATCAACGAGATGAAAGTATGACACGTGGAATACTTAAACCGCCAAGAAAATTCGTATAAGGAAGATCATCAGAGTGGACCAAGCTAACGAACACGAAGCATTAATATTTGTTTTTTGGGTTGGGCCTGCAATCTCTTGTATGTGTGTACCTTAGTTTAAAATAAAAACAAAAAATCATTCCTAAAAATCATTGTTATTAATATATAAATAAATATGTGGAAATTATGCCCCTCAAAAATAAGAATTAAAAACCTACAAAAATCATGGGCCAGCATAGCCTGATTTTTTTGTCAGTGGTGATATGGCGGTAACGGTGATCCTATGGCGTTGTTAACTTATGGTTGATGGTGATGTTTTGCACTATTATTTTGTTGCATCGTGATGCATTTCTGCAGTGTACGTTTTTTTTATATAATTTCAATTTGTTGTCTTACTTACACTCTTAAATGAAGTTGTTCAGAGGAAAAACGTTGCTTGCTTGTAGATTTTTTCATCACACTTGCAAGCAAACAAGATACAAACCAAATTATAAAATTTTATGCATTCAAAACTTCAGATCCGCGTCCAGGACCTTGTGGCCAGGTGATAAGGAGATGGATCTGGGACGCCAACACGTTTCAAGTTCGATCCACATGCTACGTGAAACTACAACATATTATTTCTGGACACACACGGATATGGATCCATGCTTTCGAGCCCATTTATATATTCGGATAGAGGGTCTATCCGTGGACTGCACCTCCTCCAGATGATTAGTCTGGATCCCTCCATAGACCTGAGATTTATCCATGAATTATAAAATAAAAATAAAAATTTTCAGATCCGCTACATATCAGTTTATCAGTGTGAGCAAAATGTCTATTAAGAAATACACATTTTGAACAGAGAAGAATGATATATAATATAAACAAATAACAGATTTACCTTCGTCATTTATGGTCATTTATACCACGTAAAATATATAAATTAATGTTACCGGATAAAACATCATATACTATAAAATGTACTACACCGTATATGTTTTTAATAGACAAAAAAAACTATATATGACATTGTCAAAATAGTAGCTCAGCAAGTGACAAATTGGTTTGATTAATCAATTTGGATAAAAAGTTTATCAAAGTAAAAAAAACTACAATCTATGGTCGTAGAGGTCGAGACGACGAATGTGAAAACCATGGGTAATCTCTGATTTATACGGTCTAATCGTTTTTCTCATTGGAAACTCCTTATCTTTGCTTCCCTCTTTCCCAACTCTCTTTCAAATTTTGAGCTACATTCTATGACAAAAAGAAAACAATTACAACCCGTCCACAAAACTACAAGATGTGATTGATTTAAAGAGTTTCCTATCTCCTAAAACCGAATTTGACACTATTACTTGCAAGATACTACAGTTTCTCTGGAAATTATGATCCGAAAATCTCCTAAAAAGTCAAATCTATGTATAACCTCCTATGAAATAAATAACATTAGAGTATGAAATTATTGACGTTGTAATGCATAGGATTCTATTCAACTCGAAAACGGACTATTCAATTATCTCACCATTACCAAACATGATATAGACCTTTATATCTAGACTCAGTGGTTGTTGTGTGGCCGTGTGGGTCAACTTTCCCTAGTTTGAATTTTCGTCAAATATTAAAGATTTGTTTTTTGAACCCAAAAAAAAAAACGAGAATCGGATTCAAGCGTTTCGTTTTTTTTTCTGGTAGTTGACCAAAGTATTATTGATTTCATATCAGATTTGAAGTCCAAAGTTGAAGCATGTGGCAGATTGGATAGTCTTCCGTAATTATGTCTATTTCTGAATTTAATCTGGATCATAATTCATAACACAACAACATCACTAATATAAACCAATAACCTAAAAACATTTAGCAGAAACACTAACTTTGAAGCAAGTATATTAGTGATGTTGTATAATTGTATCGAAAGCGAGGTGATATGGTCGTATGAATCTGAGTTGCTTCATCATATATAATTCGACAGTAGAAAAACAAAATCCTAGCAAAAATTTACAAAAAATATCGTATGTTACTAAAAAAAGTAAAAAAAAAAACCCTGCAAATTAGTTAATAAGAAATTAACGAAACGCACTAGAAAGGTAAAAAATCTTCTGCGACTAAGTTTGTGTTCTTGCGAAGACAGTGTCCAAATCTTGAACGTTGACGGAGATAAGCCTCCGTCCGGCGGATTTTTTGCGGCGCTTGTCGATGGTTTTCCGGTGGATGCGGGGGCCAGGTGCCGGAGGACACTCGAGCTGCGGCGGAATTCTAAATTGCTCTCCCTTTGGAGTTGTGAATCCATCTTCCTCCTCATCTTTCTCTTCTTTCTCCGGCTTCGAGCATACCGGAGCTTGCACCGGAATCTTCACTTTAAGCGACTTTCCCGGAAAATCCATGGCGCGATCCGAGAAAGTTGAATAGAAAAATCAACAAAGGAAAAAAGAAAACCTTTGACCTAAACAAAGAAAAGTAAGGGACTGTTAATTATTTAATCTAACTGGATTTTGCAAAACGAAATCGAGAATAGCAAAACAGGGAAATTTCGCTTGAGAGAAAAAAGGAAGAAACTTTTGGGCGGGAAAGGTTGTTTTCTTGTGTGTTTCTCGGGAAAAAAATGGAAAAGGAAAAATCTTTTTTCTCGGGAAAGTAAAAAAAGAAGAGAAGATTTGTGTTTAGGGCTTCTTTAATTCCTCTCTGTTGAAGCTTGACGAGAAAATTCCAAAGGGAGGCAAAGAAGAAAGAGGTTTGGAATATTTTGATCTGGTGGGACTCTTTTTTTCTTATCATTAATAATTTTTAATATATAACTGTGATTACTTTTATACTCCGTGTTGAAACTTTATTAAATCAAGATTCGATAAGTGCTATACTTTATTTAATTATCTCTTCGTTTTTTAATGGGAATGAAAATAAAATACAGAAAATTATCATTATCACGATCCATATTCCTTAGTTTTTTAATATGAAAAACCAAGACAAATTTTGAAATAATTGGATAATTATTTAATTTCTAGCTTCACCAAAAACAATAATCAAGATTGATGCTTCTTCTGTTTCACATTAAATATTGTTTTGGCTAAGCTTTTTTTGTTTCAAAAATATTGTCATTTTATCAGTTCAATGTAAGTTTGATATAAAATATACATTTTCTCTCTATTTAAATCTAATAAAAAAATGTAAAATAGAACGAAACTTCAAAGATCAATTTTTTTAATACATCTGCCTACTTTAACCATACTAGAGATGAACTTGAGATGGTTTTTATTGTCTGTCTGTTTTTCCAATAGATACAAAGATTTATAAGAGCATAAGAAGAGTTTTACAGAGTAGGACCAGTGGCTACAGCTTTTTAAGAGTGTGTGAATACACAATAATAATGTCGGAAAGAAGAAGTAATTTCGAGTCCTTTCTTTCACATTCTTGAATAACCAAAGTTATCACTGTACTGAGACATGAACTCATCGTTGAACTTTTTGAAACTCTCCATTATCTCTGGCATCTCTTCTTCCGCAGGAAGAATCGTTGTCCTCAGATGAAACACCCTGAAAAAACAAAAACAAAATGAGCTCAAAGAGGTTGCAAAGATCATCAAAGTGTTTGTTTTTTTAGTCAAGAGGTTTCACTCACCCTTCTTTCTGTCCAAATCCAGAGCCTGGAACAGTGGAGATTCCTGTGGCTTCTAAGAGCTTAAGGCAGTAGAAAACATCAGGGACTTTTCCAGCTTGTTTAGCTGCTTGGATTGCTTTCGATGGCAACTTTATCTGAGGAAACGAATACATTGCACCTTCTGTGAAATTACAGACGACGTTTTTGCAGCTGTTGAATCCATCGGTCATGAGCCTCGCTCTTCTTCTCAGTGACTCTAGTATTCCCTTGCTGTTTAATAAAGTTTCCAGGGAAGTTCTGAGATCTTGATCCTTCATCAATGCGTGTTTATTTAGAGTAGAACATATAAATCTATATATACCTTTCACGAACGAATTGGTCATAAGAAATGTCTCCTGGCTTTGGTGGGCTAACCATTAAACCCATCTGCACAAAACAAATCATCTGTTTCAGGGATGAAACCATTTTGTAACCAACAGTTACTAAGAAACTAAGAAGTGCTTACAAATATCTGCGCAGAGACGTTGGGATTGGAAGCGATGGATGCAACCTTGTATATCTCCTCAACGGTCTGCATTATCAGAAATTAGAAAACTCTTGTAATCACTTGAACAACAAATAATTTCAAAATCAAGACTGGTCGGTTACAAACCCTGGGAGGGATATTTGTCATCTCAAAGTAACCACCTCGTTGCCCACATTCGCCCCAGTATCCTTTGGAGACAGTGTGGAAAGATATGAGCTGAACTTCCTTGTTGATTGGTGCTCCCATATCCATCAAAACCTTCAGAACAAAGGATCAATCACGCACAAGTTCCAGAGAGTGATGACCACAAAGCAAATAGCATAGGCCAATGAAAGACCAAAAAGATGATTACCTTCTTGGAACTGATAAAGGGATGCTCATCTTGGTATATGTTTTGCTGATACACCTCGTCTCCCAGAAGAGTCAATCTCTCATCACAACAGAACCGCAATATCTCTCTTAAGTTAGCTTCGCTAAGACACTGGCCAGTTAGGTTTCCGGGGTTAATGATCACCATTGACCTTACCTGCATCAACCATGTCATAAATAAGGCTCTGCATCAACAGTTTCAAGAGGAAGAGTGTAAGAGTTGCTCTCACTGTTATTCCTTGAGAGCGAGCTTGAGCAACAGATTGGCGAAGGTTGTTAACATCAAGTCCCCAGTTTTCATTCTCTTCAAGATAGTAAGGAACAAGAGTGCCACCTAACAGAGATATCGTAGCTGGGTAGAGTGGATACTGTGGAACTGGAACCAGAATCTGCCAACCAAGAAAACTTGTGACCCAGATGCTACTATAAACCTGGCCTAATCCCATACCAATTTCCACAAATCTGAAGTGAATTTCAACAGAAATGCAGTAGCATCAACCAATCATAACATACACAGCCAATTTTCCATGCCTAATGATCTCCTCTAGAGTAAATATTCAACTGGCTCGGATTGGATGCCAAATTGAAACAAGCTACTTCATGATAAAAACCAATCGAAATGGCTCATATCCATTAAGGAACAAGCGAGTTGAGGTTCATTACCCCATCTTTCTCATTGCGTATGATACAATCCAAGATTTGCATCACACCTTTGCTAGCTCCATCAGTTAGAAATATGAGTTCCGGGTTGCTGTAATTTGAAGATAAGAAGCAAAAAAAAGCCTCAGAATAGTTTTGTTTTACAGCAAATCTCTTTAATTGCATACAGAAAGAAAATGAAGCATTCACCTTGGATATCCATCACGCCGTTCAATGAACTCAGCAACTTCCTTTCGAACTCCTGGAAGGCCTCTTGAGTCACTGTAAGCACCTGATTAAAATAAACCAAAATTGCTTTTGTACTTGTACAAACCTAAGCCAATATAAACTAATGATAGTTAGCTACTGTTCTCGAACAAAGACATACCAAGGCCACCAGAAGTCAAGGAAAGATAATGCTTAGCTCTTTCAATAGCATCTGCTGGGAATAGCATGCCAACATTTGGATTATCTAGCAGAAATGGTGCTTGGCATAGAGCAACCACCTGCACTGGTTTTTAACCTGTTTAGGCTTAAATCTAGATCGAACAAGATATATCGACAGAAAGCATAAGAATTTCATATAGACCTGGCGAGGAAATGTCAGAGGCTTCTGTCCTAAAGCATGAGGGTTTCCAACATTTGTGAAAATAATCTGTAAATGTGACATTCAGACAAGTTAGACAAAAACAAAGACACTGCCCATAGCTCAGGTTAATTACAGCAAGTGAAGCTCATAATTTGCAAAGGCATAACAAAAGCTGTTTACCTTTTTGCCTTCTTTCTGAAGCTCAGAAGCACGGAGATAGAGTTCGCCTCTGACTGCGTACTGACAATTCTTCACATTTTCATTCAGGGACTCGTAGTCTAATGCCTTGAGAGACATTTTCCAGGATTTACTTTTCACGCAAAAAGCAAAACGCTTTGCTCAATTCCACTTTATCAACACCTTCTACAGGCCAATATAAGCAGGTGTATAATAAGTTGATGAAGTCATCACAGTAGAGATTTAAACCATAAGTGGAGCTAAACACCTTTATTTCTGGGTTTGAAGAAGTATCAATGGACCTAATCGTGTCAGTAAACTACAGCAACGAGATTTGACTTGTTGAGTCTATCATAAAAGATGGGTTTTCTCGAAATCTATAACTACAGAAGTTATTCTCATACATAAACAGTGAAAGAAAAAAAACTGCAAAAAAGTCATCACCAACCCAAATAGATTCGAGTGTATAAGCCCACGTAAAGAGTGAACCCCACAACTCAAAATCCACAGAGGAAATTCCAAATCTACTGAAAAGAGTCGCCTTTTCTAATGGGTTTTCGAAATCGGTCAAAACTAGAAGAAATTTTCTCAAATCGAGATTTTGGAAATATCGATCAATCACGACTCACCTTCGACACAGTTTCGTCACCCCCAAAGTTAAGCAAGTCAAGAAAGGCTTGAGTGCGCTTAATTACATTACTGTTTTTATACGAAATTAAAAAATATATAAATCTCAAGCAAATTACGGAGTTTATTGGTTCATGGATTTTAGTGGATTTTGAAATTCAATCAAAATCCGGTCTTATTCAATCATTGGTTTTAAAATCCTATTTAAAATCAACCTTTTATTAGTTTAATCATTTATAAATACTAATTGAAATTTGGTGTTATTCGTTTAATGATTTATTATTGGATTTCAAAATCTATTTTGAATTTTATATGGATTTAGAAGTGAAAAATAGAACAATTCAAATCCGTGAAAAAAATGATGTTACTTCTAAATCTATATATCTTGAGTTCAAAATCAATGAAATTTCTAAATTCTATATGGATTTATAAATCAATTCAAATGCTCCGTACAGAGCCACTGGAATCAGCCAACGAGATTATCAGTAACAAAGTGTCATTTGTAACTTTTTGCGAATCGATTTTCTTTTGCTACAAAACGGATAAACAAAAAGTGAGAGAATTTGTATGGACTCTTGATTATGTTGCGACACAGCTTATAAATGTCATTCTCCGGACACGGACTCTTTTGTTTCTTTCCCATTGTTGTGTAGACAAAAGAGTGTCTCCATCCGAATCTTTGATGGGACTAATCCTCGAGTTGAATAGGAATCATATGAAAAAATCCAGTAACATGAGTGTGTTACACTTAAAAACAACATTCAAAATAACCATTTTTTCCCTTCCAGATTCTGTACATGCGATTCACCAGCTAACCACAGAAAGCCCCACAAGCATTTGTGTTGTGTCCCACTCTGTAAAAACACTTCAGTTTTCAACAACAAACAGAGAGTTTGTCCACAAAACGTAAAACCCAAAAAAATCAGAAAGGTGTATGCTTTTTCTCTATCCAT
>OVAY01001755.1:0-24980 GCA_900406395.1 Kernera saxatilis | reverse complement strand
GGTTTGTTTGAAAAGCTGCAATTGGTAGATTTGAATTGGGTTTTGAGATCTTGGTTAGCTTTCGTTGAAGTCGATTACTGGTTTTAGTTAAATGAAGTGTGCATTACCGAAACGAAATTATATTTGAATGCTCTTGTCGAAACAGGATTGTCAGGCAATGCACACTTCAGCCACTTACTTTTGTTTATTTTTAGGGTCGATAAGCTCAAAGAACGATAAAAATGGTTGTGTTAGTTCTCACCTTGAGATACCTTTGGATAATGGTAAGTTATTATTCATCATTTATGGAGTATTCTCCATCAATTTGTCAAAATGCTTGTGTATTAAGGATTACAATCATGAACAAATGCTGATGTCACTGAATGCTTTGTTTTGAGATGTGTAGATCTTAAGACAACATTGGGGAAGCAAAGAAAAGATAGAAAGAGTACGCCTTTGCAGCCGCTTACAACTATGCAACGTACACATATAAGATGTTTGGTCGAGAAATATGGAGATGACATTGAGGTTATATCTTTAGGATAACTGATTCTACTCTCTTTTTTTTTGTTCTTTCCGGTTTGTGTGATTCTGTTTCTAACATCTATTTGTTTGAATAGGCAATGTACCGAGACAGAAAGCTAAACTCGATGCAGCATTCGGTTGCAACACTACGGAAGCTATGCACAAGATTTCAGATGTACAAGGATAAGAATCCGGGAGAAGACCACAAAGGGGAGTAAACTTCTAAGACTTATAGATGGATTTAGAATTGGAAATGGATTTAGAATTGTATTTGTATAAATGAATTCACGTTTGGAAATGGATTTGATTTCTGGTTTTTGAAATTTTTTTTTTTTTTTTTTCAAATGTAGGATTAGCCATGAAACTTTTGTGGCTTATTATTGCCACGGAATAACCATGAAACTTTTGTGGCTTATTATTGCCACGATATAGCCACAAAAATATCATGACTATCTAGCCACCGAAATATAAGTGGCCATTTCGTGGCTACTTTAGCCACGAATTCACGTGTAGCTATATCGTGGCTATACAGCCACAAAAAGCCACGGAAAAATAAAGCCACGAGGCTATAGCCACGATTTTTTTCCGTGGCCATTAGTGGCTTTTTAAGCGTATAGCCACGGATTTTAAGTCACAGAGCCACGGAAAAATAAAGCCACGAGGCTATAGCCACANTAAAGCCACGAGGCTATAGCCACGATTTTTTTCCGTGGCCATTAGTGGCTTTTTAAGCGTATAGCCACGGATTTTAAGTCACAGCCACAAAAAATTTCATGGCTATAGGCAGTTTTTTTACTAGCATGGCTCTTTCATTTCATGAAGTTGTTGAGGAGGACGTGCATATTCCGAGGGTGATTAGAATCCATTTGCTGGTGGTGGTGATGGTTGAGGTTGAAAAAAAGATGTGGTTTTTATTTATCAATGATTCCGTATTTTGCCAAAAGTTTAGACTGGAACAGACCAATTTTCTTTTTTTTATCACATAAATACATAAATAAATACAAATTCAGTAATTATAAATGTAAATATCATAGGTTTAATTTTTCTACAATATATTTTTGTCAATATATGATATTTTTCATTATAATATAAGAAAATTAATTTTATATTTGTAATTATTTATGGTTGTTTGAATATCTTTAAACAATATATATAATATTTAATAATACACAAATTTTAAATTATTTTTGAAAAAATATTTAAATAGTTTATGACTCCAATAAAAAAAAAATTTAGATTCGCCATCGAACAGATCCACTTTGTAAGCCAATGACCAACCTTAAACAAGAAGAGAAAAACGATGGATTCTGACAAGAAAACCAAGCAAGAAATAAAGAAGAGATCATATACTGCAAACATTATCGTAAAGTAAATAAAGCCAATAACACCAAAAGCCCAAAATAACATTAGAGGAATATGCGGTGTATCACTATTCACCAAGAGGCGAGGGCAACATAAAAATAAATTAAAAAAGAGATATAAATATGAGGTTTCACGTAAAACACTAACCCTAGTTTATATAAGGCAAAAGCTTAGAGGACACATTTTGTCTTCTTTTAGTTTGGAATCTCAATTCGACAATAGTGATGAAAGACGAGCATGATATAGTCCATGACACTAAAATTGAATCCAGCGAACACGAGTATGAGACCGAAGAGACAAATGACGAGTATGGTGCTAAAGAAGAGTCCTCGAGTGAAGAGGAAGGCAAAATTCTCAAAACCAGGATGTCACTATGAAGAAGACACATGCTGTGAAGGATTCACAAAAGCAAAATCTTATTTGAATCAGAAGAAACCCGTCTCTGAAAATCTGAACAAGCGTGCCATGGAAGAGACGGGCCAACATGGCGACTCGCATGTAAAGAATGTGATCTCAGGTAGCGATGTAGCATCGATCACTCATGAGAACACATACATGAGGCCACTGTTTTGGATTAGACGACTGGATGGTGTGTCAAGTCTGGGCAACGGAAGTGGAAAAGGAGAAAATGAGAGAGTTGTAGAAGAATTGGAAGGAACTTAAAGATGCAAACTGGACTTTGCATTTCCAACAAACTCAGCTCACGGCTGATCTAACCAAAGTCATTGTGGATGCACTGAGGAAGCAGAAATGATTCAGTATATTTTAGTTTATTTATTTATGCACCTATGTTCCTCTTTCTGGTTTGGTTTGTCATTTCTACAGTTTGATATTGCTTGTCTCTCCGTTTTGATAATTTTAACTGGATTCCCTACTTATTAATTAAGAAGCATTTTAAAGAAAGGACCTTGCCTTGAGGTGTTATTTACAGAGCTGCTCGGCTGACGTGTTGCAATCACAGAGCTTCTCACAAGACATTCGAAACAAAGTTTTATTTACTAGACTAATTACAAGTTATGCCATTGTATTATTTGATTACCAATACAATTATATTACTATTAATTTATTCTTTCCTTAACAACATACACATAACATTGTTTAAATCGTATATTAGTGTCCATTCATAAGAATAACCTCCCAAGCTTGATTGAATGCTTCTCATAAACACAATACGATATCACCTAATATTCTGGTCAAATAAAATGTGAACATTCTTATTATATTAAGTTTCATTTATTTTCTCATTAAACTATATGTCTAAAAGTTTTCCTATGTCAAATGCCGTTTTACCTTAAAAACGTATCTCGACATTTTTCATCTCAATGACATTCATGTCTTTGTAATGGTGAGACAAACTCCATACCCACACAGGCGACGACACAAAAGTTCAAAGATATATTAGCACTAGTAAGAAATATTAAAGATACGAAAATTAAAATACGAATAAATATATCGTTCAAACAACAATCTGAGAAACTAACAAAATATAATATCGATTTCTAAACAGTATACTCGAGTCAATTGCAATAATTTTTATAAAAATTTTGGTCGCCTATATTCGAGTCAATTCCAATAACTAACAAAATCTATCATCGATATCTAAACCTCTATCATTTTGAAATAAATGTAATATTCAAATATTACATTTAGATTTCTTCTAATAATCACTAGATTTGGTTGTTACCATTTCTTAATATCTTACTTACCAACTAACTAATTTTTGTTTCTATATCTCATTTTTGAAAAATCCTATGGTTTCCCCCCTATATAGAAATGCATTTCTTCATTCTTAAACACATCATTCTCGAGCAACAAAAAAGCTTTCCAAACATACTAGCATGTACTTCTCATGGCCTCTTTTAGCTCAGTCTCCAACTTGAAGCCGTTTAAGATTATGTGAAAAATAAAGGTGAAGATAATAAGGCTTTCGAAATAATATTCAGCTGCTTATGGCCTAACCACAAAGATGGTTCTGATTGATGCAAAAGTCGATTACACTTATTTTTTATTTTTCTCCGTTTTTTTATTCTATGTTTGCCGTATGTTTTAATTATTACTATACATATGTAAACTAATATTTACCATTTACTTGCTTGTTGCATATTATGTAGAAGTAATAATGTTGAGCTATTTTTTCTATGAAGTATCACCTTTATAAAATGATATATTACTAAAATATATTTGAATTTCCGTTTCATAGGGTACTAAGATCCATGCTAATGTCAAAAAGGAACTAGTCAACCAGTTTGATCCGTTCCTTTCAAAGAGTCGTTCAATGATCGTCATCAATTTCAGTCTTGGTCACTCGTGTGGTTCATACAGGACAACCAGTCACCCTTACAAAATTGCTTTTATATCTATCACATGTGTCAGAAACTGTGAAAACTTGCCAGCTGAACTGAGTGGTTTTGAACCAGTCACGTTCAATGAGTTTCTCGATGGAAGTTTGGACACTGATTTGTTAGTTGGTGAGTGTAAATTATTTTCCAAACATTTAACTACTATTTTCTATATTCTCAATAGGTTTACTCATACTTGATTTTATATTTCCTACAAATATAGATGTTATTAGGTAAGTCGTTGAGGTTAGTCATGTGGAAAATGTGTATGTCAATGGAAAGGATACACATAAGATGAACATTGAATTAAAGAATCCTGAGTACTTTTCTTATACTTTTTTAATTTTATAAAATTTTAATTACGGCCACTGTTATCAAACTATATCTATGTTTTTTAGGGATGATCATTTGTCTATTGTGCCGTGGGGACTGTTTGCCGCCAATTTAAAAAATGCTATTCAAGTTCGTGGTATTTCTTCATTGATATGAGTTGTCAAATCCGGGAAGATTAAAGTGTAGAAAAGTATGAGTCTTTTTGTATATTATTTATAAATCAACCATCATTGCTTATTCTAATTTACACCGCATTGTTGTTTACACAGGGCATCACAGTGATTCAAAAACTTATAATGTCTCTGATGTAAGCATTAATCCTCAATTACCTGAGGTTGAGGCCTTTCTTCAATTATCTGAGGTTGAGGTCTTTCTTCAATTATCTGAGGTTGAGGCCTTTCTTACATTGTAAGAAATTTTGGTAATCGTGTGAAACATTATAATTGTTGTTTTTCTCTGCATAAATATATTTAATGTTATTGTTTTCATTATAGGCTGCCCCAGGATAGTCTTCAGTTGGCCATTGTTGATCTAAAACCGCTTGGTTTTGTCAATGGTGTATCTGACAAGGATGACTTCTTTGTGCACACACCTAGGAGAACTATCAAGGAAGTTCTGGAATCTAAACAGGTTTTAATGATTAGTATTGTGAAAACTATATTTTTAAATTTTTGTATGTTTGTATTAATGTGTATAATTTTTTTAATATTTTTGCATAGGTTGAGAGGTGCATTGTGATGGGTAGAATTGCTGCTATTGATGTTGATATGGGTTGGTATATTATCTGAGTTGTCACACTTGTGCAACGAAAGTATAGATTGTACTAAAAAAAGAGGAGAATGATGAAAATGTTGATGAGATCATTTCACACAGCTATTTTTGTAGCAAGTGTAACAATGACAATCCCAAACTGGTCTCAAGGTATGCAATATGTTTGGTCGTATTTTTAAACTACATTACTAACAAAAATTTTTATTTTATCAATAGAATTTTATTTTTATTTGAATTTCAAGTAGAATCTTCACTTGTTTATAATTGATAACACAAGTAACACCAAATTTATACTCTTTGATAACCTTGCAATGCAATTTCTCCATCAGCTTGCAAGTGCCCTTACAGGTCCTGCTGTGGATAAGAAAAATATTGTCTTCTCTTATTAAATTTTTGTGAATCCCGACTATGATTTTGTACTTCTTAATTTTTTATAGATTCAGGAACGAGATTTCCTACCACGTCCACTAGCTGATTTAGTTGGGAAGATTTTTCTATTCAAGATTGGGATTGACAGAAAACATTTTGTATACAAACATGAAACCTACAGAGTCTTGAAGATTATCACTAACAGTGAAATGATTAGTGAATTTTTTGAAAAAAATCCGCATGATCAGTTGGACTTTGATAACAAGGATTCTCCATAGGTAAATTATAAAACATATAATCCGTCTTATTGAACATCACTTACAGCACATAGTTCTAATTTGTATTCTCTTTTTTTTTTTCATAGGAAATAATCAGTACTTTTGAACCTCAACTCTCCCTTATCTCTGATGTACCTGAGTTGATCCTATATTGTTTAAGTTTTTGCAGAGACAAGCTTTGTATATTGCTATTGTGTTTAATGAATATTATCTTACTTATACTATTTTCGTGTATAGGGTTCTCTTCTGCTAGCTGACAGTGGTGGAGCATCAACTCCATGAAGCTCAAAGTTTTCTACTCCTTGCAAGCGTAAAGGAGTTACCGTGATTAACCTGAGTGACACTTTTGATTAGACTTCGGTTACTAGGAATGCATGTACTATCAGAATCAATCAAGAGAAGGTTGTGGAGAATGCTAAGAAGTAATACTTCATCATGCATCAAGATTTGGGCTTTGATTCAAGTTTTTTTGTTGAACTCAATAATATCGTATTTAACTTTGTTTCCGATTTGAATTTTAGTTGTTTAAATTTAGTTTACTTTTGCATGTCTTATGGGTTTCCATTATTGTTCTATTAATAAAAAAGCCCAAAAGTCTTCATCAGTGTTTTATAACAAAAAAGCCAGAACTTCTTTATCACTTCAAAAATTTAAATAATCAGTGTTTTATAACAAGCGATACGATTCAATATCTTTTTAACATACATTTATTGATTTAAGAAGAAGTTTGGTAGCTAGCCTTGCTATAAAATATATTTGATTAGTTTAATATACAAATCCCACATGTATATATGTAATTATTATGATAAATCCGAAACTAACATAGTATAAAATCGATTATGACAATTAGAGAATATATATCTTTGTTTCAATAGATAAAGTTATATTCTTTATAAACTAAAAAGAGCAATTGAGTAAAAGGTGATTTTTTTTGGAAATAACCCAACACTGCTTTTTAGAAAGCCTAACATGTCTACCAAATCAAGCAAATATTTATAATCCAAAGAAGAACAATGTGAGTATTGTCTTTATATAAAAAGATATAGAGACTCTTCTTCATTAATATTATTTTTCATTTTATCACATAAACAGACGATAGCAATGGTTAATTGTCAAGTCCTCTTTGATCTAAACAAATATAGTACCAATTGGTGCGTGTGTGTTAATATATATAGGATGTGTAAGGAGAAAACTAACAATGGTGGCCAATCTATTGAGCTAATCCTCAAAGACAAAGATGTAAGATACTTACCCTGTTTATCCATAATGTAATTCTATTTCCATTTGAAAATTCTCACATTTTTTTGTAATTCGAATAGGATGCTCAGATTGAAGCTTCTATTGCTGGTGAATTGGTAACTAGATTCAAAAGATCAGCGGAAAGAGGGTGAAACATATTTTTTGTACAATTTTAAAGTCAAAGACTGTGAAAGAGAATTTCGGAAAACTGAGCACATTTTCTGAATCGTTTTTTTCCTAATGGACTTTGGTCAAGAAGTCTGTTAGACAACAAATCATAACAGAACATGAAATCACTCCCTTTTCTCGTGTTATTGATGGTTCTGTCAACCCTCAATTTGCTTATGGTATGTGAACTTTTATTTCATTAAAAAAAAATTTTTTCGACTATAGGAGTTTTTAATTAGTAGTGCTCTGACTTTTATTATTAATTTTTATATTATAGTTAACTTGATCGGAGTTATTACAAAGATAGAGGAGATCAAGAGCTTTGAAAATGAGTTTTCAAATGGCAGATGGTCCTTAAACAGCAGATATATCAAATTCGAAATCAGAAATGTGGAGTCAGTATTTCTTTAAGATCTACTTCATTCATTTGCCCAGTTAACAAACACCCTAAATAACCAGAATATAATTTTTTTGACCCGTTGTTTTTGTTTTCTCTAAAGCGGTGAAAGTATTGACTGCTTTGCAACTGCCATATATGTAAATTAAATGGTTCGTAGGTGTAAGAAGTTTGGAGATCATGTTGTTTTTTTTTGTCTCTTCAGGCTTTGGAAAGTGGTGAAAGTTGCATGTATTTTTAAAAAATATTTCGTAAATAAGTGTTTTGTATTGAGATTCACTTTGTTTACTTCTTCTCATATCCTTCCAAATTTCAATAGATGTATATCAGATTACTTATGGATACGACTGTTCCGATATCATAGACAAGCCAGATATTGAGGAATATCATGATTTTTTTTTTAATGTAAGAACTATGAACTATCCATGAATATTTTTTGGGAATCAATATATATATATATATATTATAGTTTTCCATAACCAGATGATGTAAGATCCAAGGGACTGGGTCTCACAAAAGGCGTGGGGATGGAGTCTTGTAGCTGTCCAAACGGAACTCTCTACTTAGACAAAGAGGTGATCGAATGATGGGGAGCAGATGGAGAACAAGTAGCTGGCCAAACGGCTCTCTCTACACGTTCTAGTGGATGGATCGATGGAAGTAGCCAAGGGATGGATCGAGTGACGCCACAAAGCTGATGGAAGAAGCTTTGATAAGTCGTGAACACAAGAATCAAGGGGCAGCCGCACAAGACTCTTAGAGCTCTAGGGTTTTGAAAGAAAAGTTCTTTTATTAATCTCAAGGTAAAAACGTCAATACAAAAGTCGCATAAGGAGCTTTATTAATAGCTCGTCGACCTCGACCTTCTAGGGTCTAAAAATAAAAGAAAAGGAAACTAATACAAGGCATTAAAACTAAGAATCAAACTAAAAGGCTAAGCAAAATAAATCCTGCAAAAGAAAAGGAAACAGCGAGTTATAATTTGAATTCAAACGCTCACCTTGGCGGCCAAGGCCTTTATGTCTCTCGATCTCGGCTTATGATAAGAAGAGATGGGCCGAGACTTGTCTTGAGGAGGGGCCATTCATCTTGGGTATGATACGGGCTTGTGGGGTCTTTCTTGAAGGCTCGGGCCATTGGATCTTCTAACTTGGTCTCAGCCTGGTTTGATGCTCCTTCATGAGCTGTTAAGAGATTCATCATCTCGGTGAGATCTTCAGTTGCTTCTTGGTTGATCAAGTTCTCTATGGCTTTGTTGAACTCCTCCCTCATTGTCCTTGTTCCTGATCTTGTTCTTGGTGGCTCGTACATGATGGGAATCTTGATGTCCTTAGCTTGACCCGAACTTGTGTCCTCATCATCCTCCGTATTGATGTCCTCATCACCAGATATATTTTGTGGTGGTTTTTCATAATATAAAGAGTTTCGATTTCTTGGGCAATATTTTTTATCTTAACTATAGGGTTAATTACACAAGAGTTGGAAGTACTTTCATTAGAGATTATAACCACAACTGCTTTTTACCAACCATTGTCGATTTCAAATGTCCTTTTGGTTAGTATTATAATAACCACAACTACTTTTTACCATTATTAATATCTATTGCAATAGCCTAAATATTATTATTGGTTTTTTTTGTTTACCAGTTATCAATACGAAGGTTTCATTCACAGCATAGCTGAAGACATTGAAACTAACAAGAGGATTCCAGCTGTCATGGACAATTGGTGGCCGTAGATATTTTTAAATAAGTTATCTCACTCGGTTATTATAATTACTAGGTCTGGCACCCGCGCGATGTCGCGCGGAAACAAAAATTAAGCGAATAAAAATAAATGATAATTTTAAATTTTGAAGATCATCAAACTCCGAACCAAAATCGGGTCACTCTTTCAATGTATTAGTCATAACTATAAAATTCAAAAATAATATTTTTAAGCCAATATTAGTCATAGAGGCCAAAGCAAAACATTCTATAATCGAAAAGCGATGTTCTTTCCTCGAAAACATGTACTAACCAACAATTGGTTTGATATAATAATTAATACTCTATTTTTTCTTTTAAATTGACTAACGTTAATTGGATTTGAATTCAATAAGATATTGTTAAAACGATAACGATCTAATGGCACTTGACGTAGTTCTTTAAATGGATATCTGATTTAGTGTTTGACAATAAGCAAAAAAATTTACATAAATAGAAAATTATGTGTTTGTTCACATAAAAACGAAGAACAGAGCAAACCCAAAAAAAAACGAAAGAAAAAAAGAATCATAAACTAAAAACTATATATGTAAAGACGAAGAATGCGTAAAAAAAGAAGAGAAACCACAATTATAATTGGTTGATTAAGTTACTAAGTCAAAGAATTACCTTTGTTAGAAAGAACATCTCAATAAGAATTCTATAGAGTTCATGTCCGATCTCATGATTCTAAATCAATTATATTCACTTGAATCAAACAATAAACATGTTTCCGTGAAACTCCCTATAAATATGATTCGTCTTCAAGTGATCATTCATGAATGAAAATATGTTATACAACATAATATAAATAGACGGTTTTTAACGGAAGAGTGCATAACGAATAACAAAAAGACATAACCGTTGAAAAGACATAAACGCTAAAAGTTGCAACCTTTAAAACAATAGACGCATCATTTAAACAATAAAAAGACGCAACCGTTGAGAACACGCACCCCTACGATGTATTTTTTAGGATTGCTATTATATATAGATATACTTACTACAAATAATTAATTAATTAATTATTTTTTTTAACCATTAAAGTTTCATATCTTTGATCTATAACCTCTTCTGATATCTAAGACTAACCATAATATCACGTTTAAGACATAAATTAGAGTTGAATTTAAATTTTTTTATCATATAGTTATTTTTTATTTTGTAAATATATAATTAATTTTAAATAATGATGAAAATAATCTCTATTGCTTTATGAGGGAAAAAAATAATAATCTCTTTCATGTTTCTTCTTCTACTAATAGAGTCGCCGAAAAAACAATCACATAAAACTAAAATAAAAACTAGAATGAACTAAAAAATGTTGGTGCCATATTGGTATTGTATAATTTGTATTGATATCACCAAATTAAAGTCTACTCCTGACCGAAGAAACCACAAAAGCTAAAACGCCTAATGAGAACGCAACTGAGAATGTAGGTGACGCGGCCAGAGAATTTGCAACCTTTAAAACAATAGACATAAACGCTAAAAGTTGCAACCTTTAAAACAATAGACGCATCATTTAAACAACAAAAAGACGCAACCGTTGAGAACACGCATCCCTACGATGTATTTTTTAGGATTACTATTATATATAGATGTTTATCCGATACTTACTCTATCATTATGTTCTTTATAGTTATCAAGCCTCTATTCTAGACATATGCATCTTCAAAATGTTTTATATTATATCATACTTCATGTTAGCTACTAGTAATCTGATTTTTTTTTTCATTGACTTATGGTTAGTATTGCTCCCATTGAAGAATCTGCATAGACAAAGCAAACTTTTAATTATTATATAATAAACATGCAATAGTAGTAAAAGTTTATCTCTGAAATATCTATTATATCATAACAAATCCAATATCTAATTCATAGCTTGGTGTCGTTTTTATGATATGCATTAACAAATTCTAACAAGTTATTATAATATCAATTTACTACCATTTTTATATGTAATTGGCGTAACATGTAATCGATAATATCTACTTCTTTATAAGTAACACATATATTTTGAATTCTGGTTGTTAGATATAGGAAAATAAATATCTTTGTTAGTAAATTAATTTAACTATAAATTCTCTTAGATTTGGTCGCTAATTATCAGGAAATAAATTAACTATTAAAATAGCGATAATAGTTAAATTATGGTTTCATACTCAGAATTTTTTATATAGAATTGCATTCATGGAGAATAAAAAGTTTTTAAAAAAATGGTAATTCAAGTGAGCATCCACCAAAGACTCGTAAATGAGTTTTGACTTAGTTGGTTGTCTGAACACTACTAACAATAGAATATACATTGAAGATTTATTTACTAGTAACATCTTAATCGTGTAGATCTTTCACAAGATACTCCAGTTAGCATTCAAAATACAAATGTCCTCATAGACATAAGCAACATAAAAGAAGATTCACAAAGACAAGCAAAAGTTCGTAGATGTTTACTTCTTTCTCAGAAAAATAAAACTATTCTAGGAGTTAGACGTAGTGAAATTACAAATTCAAATACATCAGATAATACAAATGGTGTAATTTACTCAGATCATAGTCTCTCACGAGGTTTAGGTTTATCTAACATATCTTCCTAAATTTATATGTTATCAATTCATTACTAGTTTTGTCATTTCTTTGTTTATATATGTTTTGCAGGGAATACAACTGGATCAAGGATTTTCAATTCTCAAAAAAGTCCAGATAATTCTGAACCAAGTACAATATGTCATAAGTCGTTAAATATAAGCCAATACAGAGAATATAGAGAAGGAATTTCTCTGTTTCCAAGTACTGATTTAGCAAATTCCAATAACACTTCTACATCAAATGAAGGTAAAAACGAAAGACAACATAGTAATGATTAATAATTATAACTGATAAGTATATAATCTCTTAATTATGATATTTTTATTTGTTTTACCGTTGTAAGAAATACATTTCCATACAGCGGAACTAATGATTTGATTTTCAGCCAATCATTAATCTTTTCTAGTAGTTTCACCCTAAGACAATGTTCTACTGATGGTAAAAGAATTCTACTGAACGAGACTGATACATACTGATTAGACTGAACATTCTTAAAAAAAAATTATGTTCATAACAAACGAAAGAGAGGTTTTATTCGATTGCACAAGTAGTGATGAATCTGAGGAAGAGAGTGAGGGTGAAGATTCAGATCATGAAAATACACAAAGTATGTAATGTGAGCAGTATACTAATAACATTGCTAGATGTTTTGCACAAATATTTAGTGATGTTTTGACAAAGAAAAAATCGCGTCCTACCAATAACAAAGCATCTTCATCAAAAGACAAAAGGTATATTGTTCATTGCTATCAAAATTGAGTATATCTTCCTGTAAAATATTATGATTGTGTATATTTAGCATGTAGATGGTTGTCGTTTTTCTTCAGATAAAGCTGTTACAGTTTATAAGGACCATGGAGATCCCATACACGAGTGGTCCAAAATGTGGAGCATTATTTTGGTACGAAGAGAGAATTGTTAAGTACAGAAAGACAAGAAATCATATATTTGCAATGTGTTGTATGTGAGATAAAGTTGAGTTACCAATGCTAAATGAATCACCAGATTTCTTGAAATGATTGCTCACCAAAGATGATGCGATAAGTAAAAATTATCGAGAATATTAAGCCGATAAACATGATGTTTTCTTTTACATCTCTTGGTGGTAAGATTGATAATTCTATCAATAGAGGCCGTGACCCTAAAATATTTAAAATGCATGGAGAGAACTACCATCTTATTGGTAGTATGAAGCCAAGTGCTAACAACCAGGCTAAGTTCTTTCAGTTGTATATTCATGATACTGAGAACGAAGTTCATAACATAATTTATGCACTGAGGTATACAGTTAAATTTTTATCTATGTTAACTGCCTGAATACGTTCCTATATTTCTCATAATGGATTTAATTTGTATTTTTTATTTATCTTTTTCAGCAACGCCAATAAAGAGAAGAACAAAACCTGAGAGGATTTTGTTGAAGTTGTTATGAATATGCAAAGACATTATAATGTCCACGTGGAGACATTCATGAGTGCTCAAAACAGATTTAACGATGAAGAGTGCTCTGAGAATGTCCATTTGGTTTTAATAAACAATCGTGAGAAAGATGGTCATGTTTACAATTTACCTACATCTTCTGAGGTTGCAGCTTTGGTTGTTGGTGATTTTCAGCTGGATATGTACAAACGTGACATCGTTTTGGAGAAGCAATCTTGCCAACTAAAACAAATTGATGAATTACATCCCTGCTATTTACCTCTGCAATACCCACTTCTTTTTCTATATGGGGAGGATAGCTTCATGCTTGGAATTAAAGTTGGATATACAAGCTGCAGATGATGGTGATTATGAGCTTACAGTTAAAGGTATAATGGTTATTATTCCTTCTACTTTTATAGGAGGTCCAAGATATAGGCATCGTATGTATTTGGATGCAATGGCTATTTGCAAATATCATGGTTTCTCTGATATATTTATAACATTTACTTGCAATCCAAAATGGTCTGAGCTAACTAGGTATCTCCATTTGAGGATAGACCAGATTTGTGTTGTCGATTTTTCAAGTTAAAGCTTGATAGCTTGATGAACAATCATATCAGAAACAAAATTTTGGGTACTCCTGCATCTTGTTAGTATGTGTTTATATATTTCTTTCTTTTATGTGTGTTTAATTAAATTTAGTTACGGTATAAATTAGCTGACATTTTCTAATAGCTATTATGAAATTTAAATTCGAGCAATGTATACAATAGAGTTCCAAAAAAGAGGACTGCCACATGCTCAATTCTGCTATTTATGGAATCCAAATGCAAACTACCAAATCCTGATGATATTGATCGCATCATATTGATTGAAATTCCAGATGCAACTGATGAACTTGATTTGTATGAAGTTGTTAAGGATATGATGGTTCATGGACCGTGTGGCGTGGTTAACAAAAAGTCTCCGTGCATGATTGATGGAAAATGTAACAAATTCATTCCCAAAAAATATGTTGAAAAAACTACAGTGGATTCCCAGGGGTATCCAATTTACAGAAGGAAAGACAACGGTAACTCGGTTGACAAAAATAGAATTAAATGTGACAATGGATTTGTTGTACCGTATAACAAGGATCTTCTCCTTGCATATCGTGCACATATAAATGTCGAGTGGTGTAATCAGTCACGTTCTATTAAGTACTTATTCAAGTACATAAACACAGGACAAGATTGTGTGACAAGAACTATCACCCAGAGCATGAAAAAAATTGGAATGAAGCTGAAGTATCTGCTGATACTCAATCAGCACAAATGGGGAACCAAACAACTGGAGACGAGAAATCAGAAAAACTCGTAAATGAAAAAAATATATATTTTGATGCAAGGTTTTTGTCTTATTTTCCTATTCTTTATTTCTAGATTTTTGATAAATCTGTATCTTTAAGACTTCTTCCATCTTTTTTTATTTAGGTATTTATCTTCTTGCGAACCAGTTTGGAGAATCCTTGCATTTCCTACTCATTATCATACTACACCGGTTGAGAGGTTATTTTTCCATCTTCTTTTAGAGAATATGGTGATATACAAAGATGGTGATCCAGTAGAGAGTGTATTGGCTAGCCTTGATGTTCATATGATAATGTTCTTAGCTTGGTTCAAGTGTAACAAAAAATTTCCAGAGGCAAGGATGTTGACTTATGTTGAGATGCCTACTATGTTTTTTTACGATACTAAGGAAAGAGTTTGGTGTATGAGACAAAAGGAATTTTCAATTGCAAGGTTGAACCACTTCCCTTCTGGTTTAGGTGAGCTCTATTTTATGAGAATATTGCTTAACAAAGAGAAATGAGCAATGTCCTTTGAGGATATAAGGACAGTTGATGATATTACTCTGCCCACATTTAAAGAGGCATGCTATAAGTTAAGATTACTTGATGATGACAATGAATATATTGACGGATCAAAAGAGTGTAGTTTTTGGGCCACAGGGAACTATGTCAGGAAACTTTTTGCAATGATGCTTCTTTCTGAGAGTTTATCTACGCCTAAGTTTGTTTGGGAATCAATGCGTGATATACTTTCTGAGGATATTCTATTTCTAGAACGCAGAGACCGTCGGAACCCAAGTAATATAAATATTTCAATCTTAACGTTCAGCTTACAATATATATTTTTGCTTTATATATTAAAATCAGCTCTTTGGTATATTTTTTATTTTCTACCATTTGGAATAGGCGTTATCTTGACTGAAGAACATATCACTATTTGTACTTTACACCGAATAGATAAAATTATGCGCAGTAATAGTAGTGCTTTGTCGAGATTTATTGAAAACCCATTGTTACAAAAAGAGCTTAACTATCCGCATGAACTTTTTAAGGCATATACATGACGAGAAAATTGGTAAATTAACAGATGAACAAAGGCGTGTATAATGAGATATTAGTTGATGTTGCTGGAAAAAAGAAGGTGTATTCTTTGTATATTGCTTCAGGGGAACTGGAAAAAATATTCATATGGAATATAATATCTGCAGCTATTCGTTTTTAAGGGGATATTGTTCGTAACATAGCATCTAGCGGCTAGCATCTTTGTTGCTACCCAGTGGACGGACTGACCATTCCAGGTTTGGTATTCCTATCAATCCTGATGAATTCTCAACATGCAGTTTATTACCAGGCAGTGAACAAGCTGAGTTACTAACTAGAGCATCTCTTATTATTTGGGACGAAGCACCTATGATGGGCAAGCATTGTTTTGAATCTTTAGATCATAATCTCTGCGATATTATGAAAACTTCTGAAGATGTTCTTTTTGGTGGGAAAGTAGTTGTGTTTGGAGGGAATTTCAGACATATACTGCTTTTTATTCCTAGAGGGAGTAGGACTGATATAGTTTTAGCATCTCTCAATTCTTGTTATATTTGAAAGCATTGCAAATTTTTAGAACTGACGAAGAATATGAGGCTTCTCTCAGAACAAGATAGTCGAAAAGCAGAATAAATTAGAGATTTCTCAAAATGGATATTGGATTTAGGTGATGGGAAAATCAACGAGCCAAATACAGGAGAAACAATGATCTACATTCTCATAGATCTTCTTATACAGAATGCACTAATCCTATTGAGTCTATAGTTGCTGAGGTTTATGGTGAAACTTTCAAAGATTCAAATGATCTAGAATTCTTTCAAGAAAGAGCTATCTTGTGTCCAACAAATGAGAATGTTGATATTATTAACAATTACATGGTTCTTATTTTGATATGTGTATTTTAGTATAAACATAGTATTTTTTTTCTAATTGTAAGTAATTCTTACGGTTTGTTATTATTTTTTTAGGAGAGAAAATGACATATCTTAGCTCGGACAGTATAGACCCTGCAAATTCAAATTCAAAGGATGATTCAATCTTTTCTCTAGAATTTTTGAATAATATCAAAATATCAATGTTACCTAATCATATTTTAAAATTGAATGTTGGTACACCAGTAATAGTTCTTAGGAATATTGATCCAGCTGGTGGTCTATGTAATAGGACAAGATTGCAGATAACTCCATTGGCCAACCATGTAGTTGAAGCCAACGTTATTACAGGGAATAGAGTTGGAGAAAGGGTTCTCATACCCTGTATGCTGATTACTCCCACTGATACAAGGCTTCCATTCAGAATGAGGCGTAGGCAATTTCCTTTGAAAGTGGCTTTTGCAATGACAATAAACAAGAGCCAGGGGCAAACACTATCAAATGTTGGTTTTTTTTTACCAAAACCTGTGTTTTCTCACGGACAGTTACATGTTGATGTATCCAGGGTGAAGTCTAGAAGAGAACTAAAGATTCTTATTATTGACAAAGACGGCAAACCTAAGGAGAGCACCATGAGTGTAGTGTTCAAGGAGGTTTTTCAGAATCTAGATGAATCTGATACCAGGTCTTAGTCTCAGTTTCATAAAAAAATTTCACTTTTATTTTACTTAGTCTAAGTAAGAATTTTGATTTTGATTTTATTTGTCTTTTGCTTATGAAACCGATATAATTCTTAAGTTATTTTTACAAATAATACTATAATTCACTTTCCTGGTATGGGGTTATGTTTTGGATTTTTGGCATCATTATTTTAAATTATAGTAAAGAAAAAATAAAAAAAATATAAATTTATCATATGTGTTCAAACAAAACTATAAACTTTTGCAAATTATATCAGTTTGGAAATCCCCTATAAATCTATTTAAATTCTGCATAACGGAGTGAAAAATCTATTTAATTTACATATGATATTCTTAGACTATGATAAAACCTTAATCAATAAACAACTAAACATGATCAACACAATTTCACCACAAAAAAAAAACTTGATACAAACTAAATAGTTATATGTTTGACGAGAAAATTATCTATACAAGCTAGTATAACCTATATCATTTTATTATATATGCATATTAGTTACTAATTATAATAAAAAGATTTGAGAAAGAATATACTAACCATAATCCTCTATTGAATTTGTGTTATACATTTTTCTGTAATTAACCACTCCAATCAAGCATTCATTTGTCCTCCTTTGATGTATCTGCTTCAATTTTTATTTATCTTAGTTTGTCATAGTACATGTGAAAAACAATTAATTATTATTAGTATGGGACTATTTACACAATTTTATATAATTCAATGTTATTATAAATATCATTCCCATTAGATTATGGAAGACAAAATGCACTCAAATTTATAATGTCTAAAAAGTTTGTTGAATATTTTAAAATATCGACATATGATATTACACAAATTGCAGATCTCATAATTAGTATACTGAAGAAAAATAAACTAAATATATTCTGGTAATATTCTGAAATCCAACAAAGGCAACTGACATGATAGATCATATGTTTTTTGGTGACTAGGTATAACTTCCTACATATAGTCTACTAACAAAAATCTTTTGTTTAGGAAACAAGATAAAACACAAAAAGGTTAATTTTACCAAATCTATAAAACTGTACTTTTTTTTTTATACAAAACTTCATCACTGGAAAAGTAAAAACTAGAAATGGCTTCTCTAATTTTTATATTTGATATAAACCCATGGATTACTGTTCCTAAAATTTGTGTTAAGGTCATCAATCGGTGCATGGTAGTAGCTGCTTACCCTACTCCTAAAACATATATGGTATTTGCAGATGAGAAGGTAAACAGGTCTATGATTCCTTGCATTCTTTATAATTAAGACAAGCCACTCATTATCCTTAAGTTAGTATAACTTCTTTTGTGTTTATTGATTTCTTCTTAACTTAAGAAAAATTTGTGTTTTTCATCCCATTACGTTCTGAACGATAATCGTTGGATGTTCCAAACCAGGGTTACAAAATTGGAGCAACTATTTATAAGGATATCGAAGAATGTATCCAGACTGAGATGGAAGTAGATGAATGGTATGAGATTTGTAACTTTCAAGTAGTCCATGCGTCCGGAGTTATAAAGTTTACATCAAGCAGATACCATGTCCAATTCGACAAGTCTACTTTCATCTCAAAGATCGAACCAGTAACGGATGAAATGTTCTACACGTTTGCCAAAATTCCGCAAGTTCTGAGTGAGTTATGTCACCTAAAATACATCATTGGTTAGTAAATGGCATAAAATTGCTTAATATTTTGTTCTGTTTTTTTATTACATAATTCAATTGATAGGTTTTTTTATTTTATAATTATATTATCACTAACTCTTTTTTTATATGTCGTAGATCTATTTGGGGTTTTATTATGAGTTGGTAATAGAGAATTTAAAGAAAATGATACACAGGATGAGATATATAGTCCCCTGACCCGGAGCATCCACTTCTATGTAAAGGATATTGAGTAAGTTTATTTATGTTGCCTATCTTTGGTTATAATTACGTTTCAAAGCTACATAAATATATAGTGTTGAAATTTTTGTGATCTTTACAATTTATATCAACTAAACTGAAATCAACTGTCTTGCATATGGTGAGGTTTCATATGAGATATATGATTAATGGTGGTCTACTGATAATGATGTAGTGATATGTGTCTTACGGTTCTGGTACATAGATTGGGAAGAAGGTTATTTTGAAATAATGATTTGTATTTATGTTCATGTTCGTATTAGTTTTTAAACTCTGATTTATGTTGTAGGTGGCAATACTCGAGTTACCTCTATCCCAAGAATTTCAACAATCGAGTTTGATCCTGAGATCCCAGAAGTTCAATCATTCACACTCATGTAAGTACACTCTGATTTTAGAGTAAATATGTTATTGTTTGTAAACTATGATTTATGACTTATTATATATTTCTAACAAATTTTAAATCTAATATCTATAGGCTGCCATTCTATGGAAATTGATGACATAATTCCACATTCTAAGAGCATCTCCAACCCCACTCTATTTCCATGCTAAACTTTATTTTAGAGTAAATTCTTTTTCAACTCTACTCTATTTTCCACTTTAAAATAGTGTAAACCTATTTCTTACTCTATTTTTTATTCTATTTTAGAGTTAAAAATTTTTATTTATAAAATAGTCTTTTAACTTTTAAATATTTTGATTTATATCTCAAACAAATAATAATAATAATAATTTATTATAATAAAATAAGTTTTTCATTTAAATTACTATATTATACTATTTTCAAAATTATATCACAATAAATAATCTCTAGTACTTTGTTTATATTATTTGGGATAATTTGCAAAGTACATTTTTTTGTTTTTCTCCCATATTACAAATTGACAATTTCTTTTGCAAACTCAGAAACAAAAAATTAAATTACAGAAAATGATTATCACAATGAGATTATTATATAGATTATTTCTATAAATTTGAAGTTCATGTTTTTTGAAAATAATTTCATAATTTATGAAAGTTTTTTTAAAGAATAAAATAAGTGAAGTTATAAATAAAAGGTATGAGTAATAAAATAGAAATAGAATATTTTATAATATTCTATTTTTAGAATGAAAAATATATTAATACATTGGAGAGAAATGTAACTCTATTTAAGAATTACTCTAGTTTAGAGTGAAAAGTAGAAGAATACATTGAAGATATACTGTCTAATAAGAATGCAACGAATGATCTCTTTAATTATAACAGTTTTTAGGTACAACTCATTTGCTTCCAAGTATCTTTTATGTTCTACATTTTCAGAACAATATAGTAGGATTTATTGTTTTATTTAAGTATTTAAACGATTTATAATCTTGGAGAAAAATATTATATCTAAGTCCATGAATTTTGAGAAATTTTTATGTTTTATGGTTATTGAAATAGTTACAGATGGACGTAGATATCTAATTATAATTCAATTATACAAACTATAATGCATTAAACACAATAACTATATTTCATTCCGTGATAATTTGAGGGTCCTAAATAGTATATCTCTTAATAAACTTTTTGATTTCAAATCATAAAACTGCAAATATATATGTTACATATAATTGTACAGCCATAAACCAATTTACCTTGAAGCCGTCTCACATCGGATTTTCATGGTTTTCATATTTATATTCTTCACAGATCCAAAATTCAAAAGCCAAAACTATATAACAACTGATTTTCGTATAGAGTATTTGCCTTCTTGGATTGAAAAATAGTTGTCGTTGTTGGTTTATGCTGGGTAAAAAAAAAAAAAAAAACAGCTGAGATTCAATAATAGAAGCGTTGATCGGTGGAGAAGATGAAGTGTTAGTCAGATATTCTGATAGCGTTTTTTGTATTTTTTCTTACAATCAAACCCAAGTGCATATACATTTGGGCTTTGACCCAAACATCTTTTATCAAATGTAAATTTATATGTAAGGTTAATATTTTTTTGGTTGCAAAACATAATACAACAATCATCAATTTGGCTACTTTTTTTTTTTTGGCTAAAATCAATTTGACTACTTACAATTTACCAATAGATATATTATTTCTTGGTTATAGATTCTATACACTAACTAGGATTTAACTCGCGCTATGCGCGAGATGACTTATTTTGAAAACAATATTATAAATTTTGATTTTTAACAAATCGATTTTTAAAATGATATAATTCTAATATATATTTATGTATACCACTAAAGTAGTAGTATTAATTAGTTCAACATATGTATCAATATCTACACATTATAATTACTAATATAAGTTCTAATCCTTGTTGGCCTCATAACTAATTAGAATCCGCGTTGCAATGCATGGGTAATGTTCATAACCAAATTTATGTGATATTTGGTTATAAAAGTTAAGTGTTGTTAATGGTATATTTTCTAAGTGTTTTTAGTTTTATGATTAGGAATGTTAGTTTTTAATTTGATTTTGATTCGGATTATTCGGTTTTGGATTTTTTGGCTCATAAATAAAGATATCCTAACTAAAGCGTAATCTATAATAGTATAATGGATGCTTGAATTCTATTCATAAAAAAATATAATTATTTTATATATGAATGTGGTTATTTGGGATAGATTTATCTTTTTGACCGTGTTGACCTAGAATTTTATGTTGCATTCATACTTCCATTAAACAATAAACTGTTTAAAACATTTTAATTTATGTGACAACATATCGAGATTGAGATGGTATATGAATTATATTTTACGAAGTTATTATTTTGTATAGTATAAAGCATAAAGTGGTTCTTGCAAATATAACCCAAAATTTGAAGTCAAACACAAACATAACCCACTTTTTCATCTCTCCTCACAATTGCCAATTTCTCCCAATTACACCCATCTCATTTATCTTTAATCACGAAAATGCCATTATGCCTAATATTTTTCTTTTTTTTCGAAATTACTAAAAAGACACACAAATCCTCATGTACACACTTATTTACCAAAATGCCATCTTCTTCAATTTTTCCAACCACCATTAACAACCAAAATTGAACTCTAAATGCTCTGTCAACCGATTTTTAAGCTCTAAATGCTCTGTTTTAGCTATTAACTTCATAACCTTCCATTTTCTATCCATTTTCATTCAAAAAACTCTCTAATTTGAGTTTTCAAATTAGAAAAAGTTTTAGATCTTACTATTTCCGGTTCTTCTTTCATATACAACGGCTTGGGCTTCCCTAATATTGGTTAAACTCGAAGTTCTAGGCGGTTCACGAAGCTCTGAACAACCTTCAACGTAATTAAGGTAATTTTCCACTTGATTTTCGTTGATTTGTAGGTCTGAGTCGCGATAGCAGACTTTGTTTGTAGTCTACTCATACAGTAGACTTCATATGAAGTCTGTAGGACAACGCATGGGTTAGTTTTGCATTTGACCAAGTTTCATGCTCGGAGTTCCCAGACTTCAGTCGAACTCTGCGTATTTTTCTTTACAAACAAAAAAAAACTCTAGTAGACTTCAAATGAAGTCTCAAATAAGGCAGGTTAGTTTTGAATTTGACCAAAATATTGACTTTTTTTTTAGACTTCATTTGAAGTCTAAACTAACTTTTAGTTTAAACGAAGTCTGAAAACGCTGTTGACTTCTAAAGAAGTCTTCTTTCGTATATTTGCAATTGCAGAAGTAGACTTTGGTTGCAGACTCCATAAGAAGACTTAATTAAGTAGACTTATAATTAAGACATAATCAAATTTCCTATTGGATAAGGCTTCTAACTCATTTTTATAGATTTGAGGTGAAGTCTTCTTAGCATACTGCATAAAAAGTCTGTATTATAAATTTTTAAAAACCCTTTATTTATAAAATGATTTTTTAAATTTTCTTGTTCTCTCATATGGGTTAATCATTTTTTTTTGTCTCTGTATGAATTTGACATGGTTATGTTTTATAATGATGGTTGACTCATTTTTTTTTTGTTATATAATGCTTCTAGCTCATTTTTGCAGACTTCATTAGAAGTATGCTTCACATAGAAGCAGCATACCACCCATAAAGACTCAAATGAAGGCTTCACCAACAAATTCGCTCCAAATGATATGAGCTTCAAAATTCATCAATAAAACCAATATTTTAAAACAAACAATCGAGGCAAAAGTGAAAAAATCTTAGTCAATTTGAAAAAATCCAAGGGGGCCTCTAAAGGCTAAAGTGAAGTCTTCTTTTGTAGATTTCGTGTAAAGTCCATATAGGTAGCTACGTTTGAGTTGCCGTGTGTAGTCTGTGAGGATAATTTTGTTAAAAATGCATTGACAGCATATTTATAAAAAAAATTTAGATTTTCTTGTTCTCTCATTTGTCTTAGTTATTGTTTTTGTTTATGTATGAGTTTTATATGGTTTTGTCTTATAATTATGGTGAAATTTGGTTTAAAGGTGAAATTTGGTTTGAAGTTGGATTATAGCACCTCATATAAGGTAATGAAGGTGATGTTTGACCTTTACTCAATAACTATTGAATTTTCTCCTTTTTGAAAGTTTCATTCTTTCTCATCTTATTGATGATCGGTCTTCTAATGTGGTTTGTATTAGTTTGGTTAATTTGGTGAGAAATATCTTATTGATGATCAGTATTGATGTGTGTCAGTTTTCACCTTAATTAGTGACACAACGATGTACCTGCAAACGCACAGTATATCCATGTAGTACTTAAGGTTATCGATCCCACAGAGAATGACAATCACACAATGAACCGTTAAAAGCAAAATCAAGCTAAAACAACAATATTAAATGAGGGTTGGTTTTCGGACAGAGCTAAGGACGATGTAAATTCAATGATTAAAAGCATTGGGCAGCAGGGATATCTCAGGGTTCATGGATTAAATTGATGCAACAAATTATTCTTAATAAAATCGATTTAATAGGTTCTAGAACTCGAAACACTAGTATAGCGAATCTGTTTTTGGCAAAATCGTTATCTATGTCTAAACTACACAATTACTCGAGTTTCGAAGGCAATCATATAGATAAACAAGCAATTAGAATAGGTTCGATAGGCTCACAAAAGAGTTGTATTAGGCTATCACCGGTTGCAACCCTAATGATCTCCAAAGTTTAGTTCGGGAAATCTAAAAGCACGATTAATGGATAGATTAATCCTAAGAATAGTTGCTAAAGATCAATCAAGCAATAAGCATTACACGCAAACTAAGAAGAAGTACTCAGCATATATATAAAACCTTAGTTCTAACAAATCACATAATCAATCCATGAGATCCCTTCGAAAACACCCTTATACCCAACAAAAGGACTACTCAGACATAATGAAAGCAAACGAATTCATCATTGAGAAAGTCATAAACAAAACAGAAAATAAATAAAAAGGGTTCGGAAACTTTTCTAGTAGAAAAAGAGGTTGAATCTTCTCTNAGTAGAAACAGAGGTTGAATCTTCTCCCCAAAGCGATGAAACGAAGAACAATGAAAGAAAAGACTAAGAACTATGAAAAACGGTAAAGGGATGCACTCTCTCTTCAATGGCGGCTATAGAGGAGGAGATGGTGGTTGAGAATGGTATTTAAGGACGTGAGCCTTTGAGAGACCAAGAGAGGCATACCCTAATGAGTCTCCTAAGAG
>OVAY01001754.1:0-24985 GCA_900406395.1 Kernera saxatilis | reverse complement strand
CCAAACGCCGGAGAGAGCACAGAAACGACGGACGGCTAGGGTTTTTTGGTTTTCCTCGATTCAGTTACTATTCTTATTCTAAGATTTAGAAACAATCAATATCTAATTCTTTATCTGAAGACAATCATTTTTTTAAATGAATGATAAATATCTAATTCTCCTATGATAAATATTTTTGTTTGACATTTAATCAAAATATGATAAATATATAATTCTCCTATGATTTATAAAAGTCTAAGGTAGACCTAAGACCACTCTGTTGCAAGGGGAAAAGACGAAGTTAGACCAGTCTTGGCTCTTTGCCTAAATCTTGTTTTTTTTCCCTTTTCCGACAACATGTTTTTTTGCCTAAGTTATATATACATACTATGAACTCAATAATCCATCTAATAAATGTTTTCTAAACAGTTATATAACTCTTATTAGAGATTTCCGGACCAACCAACATAATTGTTATATATGCGACTTCAAGTAACCACGTTTATGTTTAAAAAGGAAGAAATGATTTCACAATCCTTTTAAGTATGTAATATGTATCATGTACAATTCCACATTTCTAAGTTGCATTACTTTTCAATTGACTGCTAATAGATTCCTACTATATAACAATATCTCCCAAAATTTATGAAAACGAGAGACACAATTTTTGATTTCTATCTTACATTTTTTAAAAACGTTGCACTAGATGTAAACAAGTATTTTGTGTGTGAATAAATTTAACATTCATTTCAAAAAAAATTTAGGGTGTCTACACAAACAAAAAAAAAACAAAAACAAATTTATGGCGTAAAATACTAGTTTAGATATATATATATATATATATATGTGTGTGTGAAATTTTAATAAAATAAATAATTTGTTCTACATAGGCTGCTAAAGTGAAGAAAACACACAACAAAGTTTAGCATAAAATATAAAACAACTAACAAGTGAGGAATAAGTCAAACATTAGAAGAAGCAACCTCTCTACTTCGTTTAATTTGAAACTTTCACAATAATATCAAACAGCATTCAAATCAAACCACTGCCTCTCTCCCTCTCCATATATCATATATATATTGCGTCCATCAAAGCTGTCTTCTTTCATCTTCATAATTTCCTTTCTAACTCTTATTAGCTAATTCAACGTTTTCTTATATTCAACCACTAACCCAACCATTCAATTTAGTTTTAATCCCACGTTACATATCTGATCCACAAGACCGAGGTTTTGCATCATCATGAGGATCTTGTGGAAGTTCATAATGGTGATGTATTTTATAGCTTTGGTCGGATCAAGAGGAACCTCGGCGGCGAGGCTGACGATATGGAGGATGACTAAAGAAGATATAAGAAGAGGGTTTTCTTTACAGAACAATTTAGAGAACAAGCTCCAACGAGGTCCAGTTCCTCCTTCGCAACCTTCTCAATGCCACCACAAACTAGACCCTCTTTCTCATTCGGAGGTTTATTCTTCCCAAAGTTATGTTGCATGTCCTTGATCATGCCTCCTTCATTGACCATGATCAACCATATTTTTATTCTTTCTCCCTTTCATATATAATTTTTTGGTTAAATTGTATCCAATATAAATTTGTTCCGACTCATCCAAAATCGAAGTCGTACGTAAAATATGTTTTGGACATAAATGAAACAATTTTTTTTGTTGTGTTATAGAATTTATAACTTGATCACTGGCCAACTAATTAATAGAGATGCAATATAAAATGTAATCTGTGTTTTTGTTCAGTTCATGACGTGATATTGAAAATATGAAAGAAGTTTGACTTTATAAACACTTATGAATGATAATTTGAGGACATATATTATTTAACCAAGTGGATCTTGATTTAGTAACAGTGTATTTTTCTAAAAAACGTCGGTCTAAACTTCTATCTTACAACAAAAATCTCTCTTTTCCAATACAGTTCCTCCACCACCGCAAACTCCAGATTCGATTCCTGTTTGGAATAGACTTTATATGTGAGTTTTGCTTCACAATTCATCGATATAAATCCCATTTTACCATAACAAACCAAATGTTAATTTCTTCCGCGAATACAAATATTTGATCGATATATGGCAAAACGACATTGATGTGTGCGACAGAATATTCTGCCATTGATAATAAAATAAAATTAAAATTGATGAAAAAATCTAATGTGACGAAGTTGCAATAAAAACTAGTTAAGTCGTTGTTGCTAATAATTTGATTATCTCACTATATCGTTGTAAATTGCCCTAAATCATTATTCATTGGTTATATAGGGGAATTTTGTCATTGTCTCGTGTTACTTTCTTCTATAGTTACACTTACGAATAAATCCATTTAAGTGTTTGTTGAAATGATACATCACAAAGAATTGGTTTTGCAACGTGGAAAACCAAAAAAAAAAAAAAAATAAGAATAAAGCCCACCCAAGAATTCATATCAAGCCCAAATGAACAAGTTCATATACAAAAGGAGTCAAGAGTCTTGAATTGTCACGAGCGTGAGCCGAAGGAGAAGGACCTGCCCAGACGAAGCAAGGCAGACGATCGTAGGGAGAGTAGATAGGGACTTTGTGAATTTTATAAAATTGAAATTGGATGATTTTATCCGCAAATTAATGCGCTTCTCTACCATTTTTCGTAAAGCCCCAATCCAAATCCGCCATTGCTGGAGCTCCGTCAAGCTACTTCACTCTCTTCCCCGACCAAGACCCAGAAACCCCACCAAGCGATTCTTCCAGAAACCAAAACTTGTGAAAACACAACAGACCCCAGACCCCAGGATCTATACAAGAGACACTGTATCCAATATCTATAACATCCTCAAGTACTCCACTTGGGAATCTGCTCAAGAACAGCTTCCAAGTCTCGGTGTCAGATGGGATTCTCACATAATCAACCGTGTCTTGAAAGCCCACCCTCCGATGCAGAAAGCTTGGCTCTTCTTCAACTGGGCTGCCGAAATCAAAGGATTCAAACACGACCACTTCACTTACACCACCATGCTCGATATCTTCGGGGAAGCGGGTCGGTTCCAATCCATGTACTCCGTCTTCCAGCTTATGAAGGAGAAGGGTGTGGTTATCGATACGGTGACGTATACATCGCTGATTCATTGGGTTTCAAGTTCCGGCGATGTAGATGAAGCAATGAGGTTATGGAAGGAGATGAGAGATAATGGTTGCGAACCTACCGTTGTGTCGTACACTGCTTACATGAAGATACTTTTCACCGACGGGAGGGTGGAAGAAGCGACGGAGGTGTACAAGGAGATGTTACGGTTGCGAGTTTCTCCGAATTGTCATACTTATACGGTATTGATGGAGTATCTTGTCGGCAGAGGTGAGCTTCATTCTATACACACCAAGTGTTTGTTAAAATGCCTAGGTGCAAGTCGACAACTTATGATTTAAAAATAAATCTGAAACTAGATGATCCAAATAAACCTATGGAGACACTAGTTTCAAGAGTATGAATGTTGTTAGTATGTGCATTTATTTTCTGGATTTTGGTATCTGAATGTTTTGTAGCCATGACGATAATGGCTGAGTTTCTTCATTTGATTTGCAGGAAAATGTGAGGAAGCCTTAGACATTTTCTTTAAAATGCAAGAAATTGGGGTGCAGCCAGATAAAGCAGCTTGCAATATTCTCATTGGGAAAGCCTGTAAATTCGGGGAAACATCTTTCATGGCTCGAATTCTTCTATACATGAAAGAAAACGGGATTGTCCTTCGTTATCCTGTCTTTTTCGAGGCTTTAGAGACTCTGCAAGCTGCAGGCGAAAGTGATGATCTGTTAAGGGAAGTCAATTCACATATCTCCGCTGTATCTTTTTGCTCCAAAGACATCAGTGAGACTCCTATAGCAAAAGTTGATGACACTACAAGTTCAGATGATAGTAGAGTTATCAGTTCTGTTCTCTTGTTGAAGCAGAATCTGGTTGCAGTTGATCATCTACTTAACCAGATGAAAGATAGAAGCATAAAGTTGGATTCTTTTGTTGTTTCAGCAATCGTAGAAACAAACTGTGACCGTAGTAGAACCGAGGGGGCTTCGTTGGCCCTTGATTACTGCTCGGAAATGGGAATTCATCTCGAGAAGTCAGCGTATCTTGCGTTAATTGGTCATTTTCTGAGACTAAACGAGCTTCCTAAAGTGATTGAATCGGTTAAGGAGATGCTGAAAGCCCAACACTCGCTTGGTGTGTACCAAGGAGCAACGTTGATCCACAGGCTCGGGTTTGGCAGAAGACCTCGCTTAGCCGCAGAGGTTTTCGACTTGCTTCCCGATGATGAAAAGGGCGTAGCTGCTTACACTGCGCTGATGGATGTTTATATCTCAGCAGGGAGTCCAGAGAAAGCGATGAAGATATTGGAAGAGATGAGAGAGCGAGAGATCATGCCTTCGCTGGGAACATACAATGTTCTATTGTCTGGTCTTGAGAAGACCAGTGATTTCCAGAGAGAAGCAGCGTCGTTGAGGAAGGAGAAGAAGAGTCTTGTTGCTAGTGGCCGTTTCCGGGAAAATGTTGATGTTGAAGAGAAAATCTGTGATCTTCTGTTTGCTAGAAATCTGTGACTAAGATTGCAGGTGAAGTCAAAATACAAGTTTAAACAAAGCCCATTAATGTGCAGTAAGAGGCCCGTAATGTTTTAGGCCCACCACTTCCACCACTCATCTTTAAAATGAAATTTTTTTAATTTTATATTCATTTTTTACATTTCAGATTGACTTTGATTAGCGGCGCTACTGACGGTTTATCGACGCCGGAGAATTAAAGGTATTGCTAATCTACCGGAGAAGACAGATGGCGAGATCGTGCTCTATCTGGACGCCTGTTCTGATCTCACTTTCTCCGATAACCGGAGAATCAGCTAAAGTTTCCCGGCGGCGGGTGATTTTAGCCACAAGTGTAGGTTCACCTCAGGTTCGTTCGTACAACCTCTCAAAGCATGTAATTGATCGAATTAGGTTTTTCTGGGGAAAGATGTTGCGCTCTCTATGTGAAATTGTGATTGAATCATAGGCCGTTGAGTTTAGGTTGAGCTATTAGGGATTGTTTGATCAGAGACGACGATGAATCCCAGAAATTCAGCTGTTATATCAAACATTTTTTTTTTGAGATTTTGAACTTTGTTTCTGTAGTTTCTCCGAGTTCTCTATATATCGTTTATGCATATGAATATTGGGCAACAAAAGGATTTCTGCATATATCAATGCCAAATTTATGATTAGTCTCATTGCTTCTGCTGTTTTCATGGTCTAATAGAAGAAGATTAGAATTGAGTCTGCATTGCAAGCATCAGTTTTCTTAGTTTGTGCAGAGCTCTGAAGAGTCTTTTGCCTTTCTTTGTCAGCCGTTACTTGAAGCAAACATTAAGGAAACCCAGAAGCTCCAAGTCCTTGATTCCAAAGATGTTTCCAGAAGAAACACGATACTGTATCTAACTGCTGGAGTTCTGGGAGGGATCAACTTTCTCCATGGTGAAGCCGCAGAAGCTCGAGTAGGGAGAAAAGAGAACAGGAGAAAAGCTTTAGAGAAGCTGAGAGGGAAAGCGAAAGAGTCCGAGCCCAAGTCAGGAGTCAAAAAGACAGAGAAAGAGTTAGACACTGAACTATTTCCTCTTCTTCCTCCATCTCTCCAACAACAAGCCCTTGGACCTGTGGTGGAAGCAAACTTGCTGCAATAAAAGCTATCTCTTCTTACTCTACACAATGTGAGAATCAATAGCTTCCATTCCATCATCCAACCAAATGACACTACATTATGTTTATGTTTCTGTGTTAGGTTTTGCTATTACAAAAACGTGTAAAAAAATGAAAGACGAAAATTCTTATAAAAAGGGCTAAGTGGTCTTTTTGTCCATGTTTGTGATGAGCTTCTTCATCTGAAACCTCCAGAAACAAAAGTAAGCAAAACCAAGTCCGATCAACACATAAACCCAAATCTTATCTTCCCCACTCTCCTTCTCCGACGAAACCTCTTCTATCCCAAACCACTCCCTCGCTTCTCCTTCTTTGTAACTTCCCATTATACCCTCCATTACTCTCCCATATAACACATACACCCTATCCTGCCCCGCCACCGTCACCGCCGTCGCGAAGCCCTCCACGTCGAGGTCAATTTCGTCATAAATTACTCCTTCGCTCCAGCTGTCCTGGCTCTTCAGCAACCAAAGCTTCTTCTGCGACACCACCATGACCGTCCCGTCTCTCCGCCTCCTCGCCATCCCGTCCGCCGCAAGCAGATCTCCGTTCAGCAGCACCAGCCTCGCCGTTCCGCTCTCTTCGTCGACCTTAAACATCTTCCCCGTGTTGCTCTGCACCACCAGGAGGTAGCCTTTGCTGTTGTACACGATCCCGTTCAGGCCGCAATCGCGGAATCCTGCGTCCGCGTCTGGCGATACCGGCTGCGAGTTGAATAACGGCGATCGGGAGAAGATCGAGGCTGCGCCGTCACGATCGACTTTCCAGATGAAGTTTTTGGCTGAGTTGGTGACGTAAGCAGTACCTTTGTAATCAACCGCCACGTCATTGGCGATATCACGGACGATATCTTCGTCGTCTCCGGGGAGGGACGGTAGATGAGAGAGGAAGATTCGACGGCCGCCGCTGCGGAGATCGTAGGCGGCTAGGGCACTGAAGGGAGGGAGAGGCGCTGCGCAGTGGATTGCGGCAAGCAGACGGCGATTAGTGGAGTCAACGGCGAGGCCGAGGATGGTGGAATTCTCCGGTAGGTCGGGATCGAAAACTAGGGTTTGGACGATGCCGGCGTCGGAGACGGAAAGAATTGTGCGGCTGTGGAGGGAACCGACTATAAAGTGCTGACCCGATGGATCCCAGGTTAGTCCTTCCGGATAAAGTCCCGGTGATCGGAAGTTGATTACGTGGCGCTTCGTGGCGGAGGAAGGAACTGGGAGTCCGACCAGCACGACCGCGAAGAGGATTGAGAAGACAAAAGACGATCTGCATCGAGTGGAAGACATGTTCGCTTTCATGTGATTACGATTTAGGAAATCTTAGTAAATATGCTTTAATAAAATGTTTTTTTTCCCAAAACTAACTACATAGATTTATCAAGTTGGGGTGGAAAAAAAGAAAGATGAGATTTAGGTGACAAATGGGCCATATTTAGTTTGAGCCCATAAAACTTCTTCCACCACATGAGCACAGACGCGATAGCAATACACTGGAACTTTTACGATTGAAACTTGAAAGCATAAAATTGAAAAGCAAAACGCATTTCAAGAAGAGGAACAGTGAGATTGAATTACACACACTCAAGTTTGCACAAGACAATAAACAAGCATCCTCTCTACTCAACGCCATCGGCTGCTGAGAGTTGAGATTCCATGGGAATTCCAAGGTCGTTCCTCTTGACGATAGGAAGCGCGACGAATGATTTGGTTTTGCTGATGGGTCTGCTTTTCTCAAGCCTCACAACGTCACCCACCTTGAATTGATTATCGGGGTCATGCGCCTGATACTTCTTCTTCATCCTCACGCGCCTCTTGTACTTGGGGTGTGGAGCCAGCCTCACCACCTCCACCGCCACTGTCTTGTCGCTCGTTGCGCACACCACGCGCCCTTGCATCGTCTTCATGGCTCTTATCGCCGGCACTAAATCCGGCTTCCTAGGGTTCGGAAGGCAAATGGGTTTCGAGAGGGAAGAGAGTGGAGTGGAGCCATGGGTGAATTGGGAAGACGAGAGCTTCAGAGCCTGCAGAGATAAGGTTAGAGATGCCATCGATTTGGGGAAGATGAAGATAAGGATAGATTTATATTAGTCTATAGGTTAACTATTGGGCCGAATCATAATATACTTAAATATTGGCCTATGATTAAGTCGAGAACTAATCCGTTGGGGTTTGAGGCCCATAAGGCCTTTCTCTATTCCAAAACACTAAAAATTTAAAACTATTGGACTTCTATATTTCCAAATTTTCAATACCATGCATACTAAATCGAAATTAGTGTAATATATGGGCTTTAATATATGGGATTTAGTAACGCTATCTTTAATGAAATGTTATGATGAGACCAAAACAAAATAGTCCATATACCTACTAAATCGAAATTAGTGTAATATATGGGCCTTAGTTAATTTTTTTTTTGTCAAACAACTTTCATTCAATATTTAACGGATACAATCGAGGAAGAGCAACACCGAACATACCCGATATGTCTGATGAAAAACTAGCCAAAAAAACTTACAACGCGATACAAGGATAGAGACACAAACTCAAAGTTTAATAATGTGTAGGAAGAGATGTTGTGATAACCAAAGATGAGATCTAGCAAGAGAACTACAAACTTCAATCCAACTCTTTCAAACGACTTAAAGATAGTCACCTCAAAGTTTGACAAGTTTTATAATAGTAGTCTAAGAGAAATTGAGACTTCCAAATTTTCATCGAAAATATATTCGTTAGTCACACTAATATATGAGCTCTTGATACGTGAAGATAAAATTTGATTATTCGTTTGATATTTCATTGATTACTATAATAAAAACAAACAAAACTTCTATAGACTATACGATTTGGCCACCAAGTATCTAGTACTTGGTGTTTTGTAGTTTGTATCCACACGCATGGATGTGTTATCCATGAGAGACTAAATTGGATATGATAGATATGAGAGATGTGAATCTTGTGCATGTTATGTAATTTGGCCCCTTGCATCTAATGTAAGGAGAACGACCCTACAATCAGACCAGTGTTCGTGGTTTCTCCAACATTGCCCATCACCTTTCTCTCTCACTAACCCCATTAATTAATTCTACTTTTATTTTAAAGATGATGCTTTTTTCATTTTGTTTGCAATTTATGCACTCCCTTAGAATTTCGTTTAATTCCCTGATTTTCATTTTTCATTTTGTTTTGCTTGCAATTTATGCACTCCCTTAATTCCATGCATTTCGTTTCACAAAAAGTCATACTATTATACTCCCTCTTTTTTCACGAGTTATTTTTTTTTGTTTCAAAAAATATGTTATTCTATGTTTCCAATGTGATTCTTTACATTCAATTCATGTTTTACCCATGATTCAAATCTAAGAAATTCTGTATGAAAATTATTTACATTTAATTAATGACATATCAAATAGGGGTAAACTCGTATATTTTTAAAGTTTTTTTATATGCATAAAATGTGTCAAAATTATATTTTTTGAAACGGAAGAGATACAACCCTCCCGGAGAATAAATGTAAGGAAATTTATTGATATTTATGATTCTTATTCTTTTTTTTTTTGGTTTTATATGATTCTTATTCTTATCCGTGATTATACGTGTGAACCGAACTCTCATAATAACGTTAAGAGCAAGAGCCAAGCTATGCAAAAGTGCCTTTGATGGTCGACTTTTATGTCGTTTTGTTTCGTCCAACATATATATATAGTAGTGGATCCCTTCGTTTCAAAAAAGTTTTTGTTATGAAAAATAAATAAATTAATTAATTATTTAATGGCTAATATGGATCTTAGATCCGCATCTGAGAATCGAATGATTGAAAAGCTAAGCTCTTGTTAGTAACACGGAATTAAATTGGACAAAAAAAACAAAGAACGAAGTGAAAAAATGTTTGTTATCTACTTTTATTGATGATTTTATAGAGAAATAATATAGAATTCAAATAAATATAAGTTTTCGAGGATTTTTGCAAAGAAGAAGTCGATGCTCCGCTTGTTGATTATTGGGATATGTTAAGATACTCATATGACATGTCTTACAATTTGTGTATATCGGCCTCAACCTCCTGCTTCTATAATGTTCATATGGATATTATTCCTTTAATTTTAGGCATATAATCTCAATTATTTCTCCAGTTTTGTCTGTTTCAATGTGTTTTTATTCAAAGTTGCGGACTTTGCGAGGTGACTTGGATGGGCTCTTCTCTATTCGAATCATCGAGGTGACCATTCGATAATTGGGCTCAACAAAGGTTCTCTTCACAATTAATTCGAGTGGTTTTTCTCTATTTTCGTTAAGAGTTTTTATGGACCGGGTCACGTGTGCGAGATCTAACATCAACAGTTATCCTAAAAAAATGGTTATATTTTAAATTTAACTCCACTTTAACTTTGAAAGTATATTTTGAGATATTAAAATAAGAAATCCAAAACCAATATATTACATAACGATGAAAGGATTAGCTAACAATCCACTAACGATAAATAGTATACTACGTACTTTTATAAATTCTCTTATTGAGTTTTGAACTTTCTTAAATTATTCAAATATTCACAAATGGTATCCTTTTCCAATAGTTATATAAACTAAAGATATAGAGGAGATGAAATGATAATTAATTTTTTTTTTTTAAAGGATAAAGAATAAAAAAGGTCTGCTACTTTCAAAGTGGATGCGTAATCGAAGTTGTTTAATCTGATTTAGTTTTGAACGGACTACAAATCTTTTTCGTGATTTTACCGATAACATGTGGGAATATGATAAACTCAACATTTTGACTGTTGATTAGTTCCATGAAAATATATAAGCTTAGTTAAGTGATACAATCGAAATGCGAGTAAAAATGTGGTCCACATTGTTATCATATTTTGATGCTCGAATTTTGATGTTTGAATACACACGTGGGAAGTTTTCCTTTGCATAAAAGTTTGAAATATACGTTTTTAAAAAGTCCAGATCAAAACGAATTTAGAATTTCCCCGCAAAAAAGAACTCAGAACTTGTAGGGGTATATATATATGAGAATATCGGGGTAATTGTGTAAACAAGAAAAACAAAAAGGTTTACTTGCCAAAAAAAATAAAAAGGTCTACTTTTGTCGTTAAGTGAAGTGCTTAGTCGCTTTCGGACGAAGCCTGCATGTTGGCTACTCGATCTTAGATTTGCATTCATTGAACTTTCTTCATATCCAATCTCCATTAGTGTTGATGTTAGTTTCGGAATATTTGCTGTGTGTTTGCAATTAATGTTTTGATGCCTTTCTTTTAAAATACAGTCATATTTGGATGCCTTGTATAAATGTATGAACTATATTAATTACCAAGCTTAATATGAAAATCAGATAATCGATTCATGACATTAAAATGGAATATTTGCGTTGGCCCGAGTAATCTAGATTCTTATTAAGACTTTTTTTTTTTTTTTTTTTTTNNTTAAGACTTTTTTTTTTTTTTTTTTTGCTAAACAATTCTTATTAAGGTTATGAATGGGAAGTTGGTTTTGAGTAGTTTTTGAGCAGGTTGATCCGTTTAACCCTTTTTTATTATTTAATTTTTCATTTATATTTTGTATTTTAAATGCGTATAAAAAGTGGTTCTCACTCATACGTATTTTGATCTTATCTGTTCCCGATAAACTTGATCCATATTTTATCTGCTTAATCTGCACTGCTTGATCCGCTTTTCCCATTCGAAGCCTAAATATGATGAGATTCAGACTACTTTGACTTGAAGACTACGATTGATAACCTGAAAACTTTTTGTTCTCTAAATAATATAGATAAATATTTTATGTAATTATCTATTTTATGTAGTTGTTTAGTACTAAAAGGTAAGAAAAGGAATAAAAAATATATATATAAGAAAAGGAATCCTCATACAGTATTAACGGTGCTTTCCATAACTTGTATATCTTGCCTTATGCCTTAAATCTAAAAGCATTTACAGATAAAATATAGAAAAATAAAATGGAAAGAAACATATATCATTATTTTAGGTCGGGCAATTTCAACTCTATCATAAAAATGACAGAATTTCTGCAAATATTTCATCTAATTTTTCGAATTCTTGGTACCTTTCATGGTTTCTAAATTAACTTGCTTTTAAGCATGTTCTATTCCATTCTTTGCCATAAAAGAAACAAGTAGAATTTATTGGTTTGTAATCGGCACCTGAATATGACAACAAGAAGGGTTTTGTCATTTGTTGGTCCAAGAATTTCAGCATCATCATCTTGCAGTTGTTCTTTAAAATTAACGAAGATCAAATTACCGGAGGTCGATTGCTCGACTGGAAAAATATTATGGGATCATCTAAAATATTACAAAATTGAGTAGGAGCTAGTACGAATAAATTATTAAAGATTGGTCCGGGCCTAGGCCCATAACATTTTAGTTAACAACAAAAAAATGTTAGAGATTATTGAAACATAAATAAATATACTTCACGAAAAAATAGTCTAAATTATTTAAAACACTGATGTGATGTTTACGAATATCAATATTTTTGTTGGTAAAAGTATATTATCAATGTTAATGTGGAGAAAATCAGTTACACAATCTTCAACTGATAATGTCTAAATTCCAAAAAAATTACAAAACTCCTCCGATCGGTTAGAAGGAAGCACAAAGCTAACGTACGACCTGACGATCGAGTCCAGCATTTTAAAGAATGTCGTGAGAAAGTGGAGTGAGAACATGATATCCACATTTTGGGAACGAGATCGCGATAAGTCACGGGTGAACAACTAAGGATTCTTTTAAGACCGTGAACATGCATCGTATGATGATATGATTAATTATGCATCGTATGATGATATGATTAATTAATTAGAGAAAAATAAATTTCTTGGTAGTAAAGCAATGTTTGTTATCAAATCAAATTAACTAATAAAATCATTACCGTGTCCAAGGGTGACTGTTTCGGGACTGATTTCAACCTAAACATCACAAGCTACAATTCACACACACATTATCAAGTATAAATTCGAGCTAATGACACTATTAATACAAACCACTTGAGTAAGATTTAGTCTAACTAGTTTTAGTTGTAGGATTCCTATAAGGTGCATATACTCAGTTAAATGAAAGATGCATATACACACGCAAACAGGTGAATAATTAAAAATGTATTATTCTATCTGTTTCATAATATAAGATGTTTAAAAAGTTTTTATTTATTACATTTTATAATATGTTTTACAATTTGTTTTGCAACAATTAAATTTATTTGATATTTGTGACTATTTGTAATTTTGTATTTTTAAAAAAATGTATTATGCAATTTTTTTTTATTGGTTAAATTGGTTTTTAATATATATCAAATAGTGATTTTCAATGTAAAAAACTAAAAAGAGTGTAATTAATACGTTTTTTTTAACTTTGCACTTTTAATTTAAAAAAAAAATTATATTATGGAACAGAGGGAGTACTTATATATGCTTAGCCAAAATCTACAGATAAATTAACAAAAAAAAAAAAAAAAAATTAATAAAGATCATAGAAAAGATGTTTTTATCTGGCGTCTTATGAAGACAAGATCCTTAATCCCTGCAATCTTGTTCACTAAATCCTAAGTACTTTTTTGGTTGTGTTCCACAAATATTGGAACCAAAACCAAAACCAAAGGCATATCTTCTTCACCTTCCACTCTTTCCCATGAAATCAAAGCCTTTGTTTATTTCCTGGTTACCGAGAAATAAAAGAACCCAATCTCCCCTAGGCGTTCTCAAAAGCCATTTGAAGTTGAAGGCGTAGGAACCAATTCACAGGCCGAGAAAAATATAGTAGACCAGAGTTATTGGTAACGCTATTAACATTCCAAATATTACCCTGCATATCCATTTTCACCATCACAACGACAACATATGTTAATTGCATGTTTCACCAAAAATAATAATGTTGTAACATAAAAAGTCTTGGACATACCCAGTGCTGAGAATCGTGGGATGCACGTTGTACTCTTTTGCAAACACAAACGGAACTATTCCTTGAGGCAACGCAGCCTATAATCAACAACATCATGTATTACATTATGTATAGACCAAAATCATATAGCGAGATTAACAATTATTTTTTATACCTGAACGATGGCTATACGGAGGAGGTCGCCGTGTAGCCCAATGGCGAGCGAAGCAACAGCCATGGTGGCGGGACCGGTTAGAAATCTGACGGCCATGGCAAAGGTGGCGACTGAGTTCCCACAAGCAATGATTTTGGGTTGAAGTGCCATGAACAAACCTTAAAATTACACCAAAAATAAACAATTAGTCAATCAAAGGGATTTAAGAGACTGACAGCAAAAGTTAGGTCATCTCAAATAAGTACACATAGCCACTGGCTAGGTGTGGGGACCGGACCCACCAACATGTCTGGGTCACAAAGTCAGAGGGTCCGGATTCTCTTTGGGTAAGTGCGTTGTACAGTCTATATTACTTTTACCAAATTACAAGCTGGACAATTACGACTAACTAATAAACCCCAGACCCACCTTTGCATTTAATGAAACTTTACAGATAAGATAAGAAGCAATTGGACCCAACATTATGTTTATAATCTTAATTTTCCATGATTACATCATCAAAAGAGATCTTGATTTGCATTATCCTCCTCCCAAAAAGAAGATGAAGCAAGGTTTTGAATTTTATTACCTAAGCTGAACATAGCCATTCCAAGACCAGCATCTGAGAGTATGGAGATGGATTGTTGTATTAATTTGGGCATAGCCACATGCCACCTGCTTCCAAAAAAAAAAACACCCATACCCATTAGAGTCCATTACAATTATTCCCATAGCTAACATATATTATATTATTTCCTTATCCATAATCAGTAAGAAACAAATGATTGGACTGACCGGTAAGCAACAAGAGCCCAGATGAGACCGATAAGACTGGAGTAAGTGTTTGGGTTTCTGATGAGTTTTCGCCACACCATTATCAGAATTAGACGCGTCATCACACTTGTCGGCGGCATATGTGTCCCGGTGCCGCCGCCTCCGGTATCTCCGCCGGCTGCCTCTAGCTCCGCCGTGGAGCTGGACCCCACCTTGTTCAGCCCTGCCGTAGCTTTCTCTATCTCTCTTTCCCCCTCTCCACCGTCGATAACATCACCACCTGGCAAAACCAGAAACACAGAAATTATAATTAAATTTAGTTGAATTCAATATTTGATTGAATATATTTGGTATTAATTCAAACCTCTAGCATCACTCTTTCGAGGTTGATCAGAGACAACCATCCGGATCTCCTTGGCGCCTTGCTCAGATTGCTCCGTCGCGACCTGTTCGCCTCCGCCTCCGCCGAACACGTCGGAAACCGGAGAAGAGCTGGAGCTCCAGACGAACATGTGAAGCTCCTTGGCGTCATGGCTCCCTTTGTTTTCCAGCTGTTGGGTTTCTTTAGGGATTTTGCTCGGTTTAGCGGAACTCGCCGCACCGGAGGAGAACTCCGGGTTCGGAGCCGGGTAAGACCCGGCTGCTGCTGGAACAGAACTGTTAGGGTAAAATCCATACCGCATGGCGTTGTTCTCTTCGAAATTCGACGGCCGTGGAGTCGGGCCACGGGAAGATTGAACGGAGTATAGATCCGCCGGACCGAAATTGGAGAGCCTCCCGCCTGGAAACCCCATCACCGAGTAAAAATCCGAGTGGTTGAAATTCGAACCTCTCGGGGTCGAGCTGAGGCTATAGATCTCGGCTCCGGTCAGATTCGAAGGCCGAGGCGTCATCATCAGTGAGCGCCTCGAAGCGTTTGATTTCCTCACCGTGACGTGAAGCTTCCCGTCGTTTCCGATTTCAGCATCCGTCTCGAGAAAATCATGGCCGTCTAAGGAAACGACGTCGGATTCGACCTTGAAGGAGACAATCGACGCCGCCGTCTCCGGGAACTGCTCCATAATCAGAAGCTTCGCGCCACGGTACTCGAAGAGGAAGAGAAGGAGAGTGTACCAGATGATACACTGAAGAACAACGACCTGGACCATGAGAGAGCCGGCTTCGATCCCGTACATAGCGATCAATAAAGGGATTCCCATGACCAGAGTGTTGGGGAGAGTGCTGAGAGAGAAGATGGTGATCATCCACTCCAAGCTTCCGTTCTTCGTGAGATTCGCCCATAGGCCAAGCAAGACGAGCATGATGATCTTCTGAAGCGTGTCGGCGGCGATGAAACGGAGATTCATGGCGTAAGGATCATTGGTGGAGATGAAGTGGAAGGAGAGGAGAGGGACGGCGAAAATGGCGACGAAGCGGTTGATGCCGGAGCACTGGTCTGGGGAGAATATCTTCCACCACCGGACGGATCCGTACGCTAGAATCATGGCGACGTAAAGCGGCACCACCGCCGTGAGAACGGTGTACAAGTCGTGCCACGTAATCATTTTTTTCCCGGTGAGTCGGTTGGGTTACTTGGGGGGTTCAGTGAGAAGAAGAAGATAGTGGCATTTGAGGGTAAATAAAAAAGGAGGAAGAAGGGTAAAATGGGAAGAATAAATAAACCGTTAAGAGAGGAAAGTACTAATTTTAGAAGAAGAGGGTGATTTGGGAGGGACTCATATATAGACGTTTGTAGGCAGTGACAGTGGTCATCACTCATCAGCAGCACACGATTACGTTAAGTAGTTAATTATTTATTTATTTAATTAAATATTAAATGGGTTTGTAATTGAGTGGGTACACGTGGCAAATCACATGTGGCTGAGTTTCTGGCGGGACGTGGACAGTTTTATGGAATAGTCGTGCTATGACTGCTTTCGCTAACATTTGATTACGAGCCATCACACACAACAACAACAAAAAAAGTGGTGAAAGTTTCCAAACTTTTTAAAGTTGCGAAAAACTTTGGCGAATATTTTTATCTTTTTTAATTTTTAATTTACTTGACAAATAGCTATCGCGAATGATACTGTGTCTCAGTATCTGTTGATCGTTTTTTTATTTTTGTGAATGTAATTTAAATCTCGATTCCAAAGAAATTGAAAAGTTTATTGGTTGGTACAGTGCAGCGACAGAAAAGTACAAGAGGAACAAATGTCATTAGTGTCAGGTCGAAGCACTGTTGAACCGTTGAATTAAAAACACACACACCTTTGTTTGCTTTCAAACACCTTTCACTTGCGATGACTATAATCAATAATGGAATTGTTACTAAAATCGTGGAATTTCAAGTTTGTGTTTTCTGTATCTCCTAGCCATAGCCCCATATATAGGATTGATCTGAGAATGATTTTGATAAGTAAATATATAATAATCTCATGAGCTTAACAGTATATATACTCAAACTCAATTAGTTCGATTAAATTAAACTCAATATACAATCATGTTCAATTGAATTAACGGCGTCCGATCGAGTGACTAATACGTATAATATAGTATATTTATAGTAGTCTGTTTTATTTCTCTCCACCATTTAATGATATTCCGAAAAAATGTTTCTATATATAGTGATATTGTAACGATGATAATTAAATTTGTAACCAAATTAGTCTTATGAATATCCCTCACAATTTTACTTTTTTCGCAATCTAGTAATGATAATATGTTGCAGATATTAATGAAACAGTCCTAGTTACTGTAGTTAGCTCTCTACCAGAACCTGTGATTTAGATAATCTTGCTCAAATTCAAAAGATCTCATTGATTAAGTACTTGATAATATCATGTTCCGTCAAATATCAAATTGTTATTAATATTCAGCCCACATAAGACACCTCTCAATTATGTATGCCCAACCCAATCATATAGATACTTTTTTGTTTTTTATCATATAGATACAATATCTTATCCTTATTAAATTTTCTAGACGATTATAATTTGACCTAATACTACTTGATACGACCCAATCATGGGATGCTGCAAATTGTTTAAGAGAGTATTCGACGTGGCATATTTGTTAACGACATATTTTCTAACACACGGTGTGTGACACACCTAATCACATGGCGAACCTAAGAAATGAAAGCACGAATCACATCACCATTAATCGGTTTTTTTGTTTGTTCTTCACATTAACTATAAATAAAATTACCATTAAACTATTAACTATAATTTATATATTAGAATTACTATTATAAAAGCAGATTATAGATTGTTGGATAGAAACGTATCGAGTTTGGCGTACCTACAAGATCAATGCCTTTTTCGTCTGCGAGATTCATATGCTTAATTATAATATTTACTAAACACATACATGTTCGTTAATCGCTATATAACATCTCACAATTTATCAAATCTTATGGTAAGACATGATGATCTGGATTCTGGACCCATCAAAAAAGGTCACAGCTGTAATTTTCTCAAAAGAGCTAATGCGTCCTTATTCCTTAAGCAGATGCTGATGGGTTCTACGAACCAATAAAAGTGGTCCACGTGTCTTGATCAAATAATAAAATAAAGACACCATAATAATGTCACGTGACACACACATGGTCCATTCCCATGCATGCCTTTCTACCTCGCGCCGGGTCGTCCCCGTCGCTACCAAACCAAGGGCTCAAAAAGTTTTTGTATTCAGGTCCCAATTTTGTATGATCGTAGATTTTGGGTATAATCTTTTAGTACTTTATGGGGCGTAACGTTGCAATGTGAATATTCGCATTGGCACATGAAATAGTCATTTTTCCCATATCGCACCATATATGTCTTTCTTGCCTTTATATTGGCATTACACTTATCTTAAAATAAATGGCAAAGTTTCTATATTTCTTTTATTTTTTTGAGAATTTTTTTTCTATATTTCTTGGGACCAGAAACACAACATTTTGAACTAAGTGAGCTTGGAGACTAACAAGTTCTTCAAGTTTTTAACTTTGATACCAAAAAAAAGTTTTTAACTTCAGACTTCACCTTTGATCCAATTAGTATATCATCTACATATAACAACAGATCAAAGGTGAAGTCTGAAATTGAAAATTTGGAAAACTTGTTAAATCTGAATATTTCCATTTAAAACGCAATTTTAACATCTATTTCTTCCAACTCAAAGTCAAAATGATCACTATACGATAAAATATTTCTTAAAAATCTATTTTAATTTGTGAGAAACATTTTGCCACCAACCTATCTTTAAACTTTGGTTACTCAATAACTAAAATCTCTGGTTTCCACTTGAATACCCACTTGGTTCCTCAAGAGACTTGGAAACCCTTTTTTCTGTTAAGAGTCTTTCCAAGACTTGGAGCTTACCCAACTCCTTTAATCCGTGAACAAACCTTCAACGTCTATTTAGGCAAGCGTGTAAGATTTACTCGTCTAGCTAAGACAGCTAAAACTAGAAAAGTATAAATGTCCTGCTGTTTTGTGCAACCATCAGACGACCAATATCACCGTTTTTAAGATACAAAATTGCATGCCACTAATTTTATAGTCGGCTTTCAAATACTGACAACCCGAAATATTATGGGCCATTAACTTCAAGCGCCATAATGTTTCGCGACTTTGTGATTTAAAATCCCAGCATTAATGCAACTATGTATAGATATCAGATCTGGGGCATTTCATTACGGCCCACTAAAATCCTAAATGGGCTTCTTTAGCTTTTATCAAACCCATTGATCGGTAGAAACGAGGAAGATACATTTCTACAAACAAAAATCATTAGTTTGTCTTTTGTTTTCTTCAAACAACATAAAGTTATATAAAGATTTTAAATTTATTTAGTTAACATGAAAATTAAAACCTACAGTATAAGAAAATTAGAAATTCAAAGGTTTACGTGATTTACTGATAATTGTTTTTTTACTTATTATGGTAAGGAGTTGAAAATGTTTATTTTTTAAAACCATATATTATGTATTCAACATAATCAAGGAGATTGGATTTCTGATTAAAATAATAATATATACAAAGACTTGTTGTGCCGCATAGAAATCTCTAAGTACTATTTACACGAAATCATGTGATCGTCAATTTTTTTCTTGGCTCATGGGTTGACCTTCGTTGACTTCTAAACCATATCCAATAATTAAAACAGATATATCAATGCTAACGCTCTTGCGGCGGAAGCGTTTTCTTGGCCGGAACCGCCACCATCGCCTTCGAGGGGTTCGCTGCAGTGGTGACCCGCTCGCAGCGAGGACACATGGTGAGGCTCGAGGCAGAGGTCACCGTGGGTGGGCCCACCTTCATGGCTCTGAGCTCTTCTACTTCTCTATGTAGCCTGTGGTTTTGCTCGGTTAATGAACCAAACCATCTTTTAAGATACTCGCATTCCATCTCGGTTTGCTTCAATTTGCTCCTAAACCAAACAAATCCAAGAACGTTACGGTACGAGTTATTTATAATAATCTCATAGACGTTTTATACAAGTTGTTGGTTTATAGTACAATGATCAAATGCTTGTCGACGACGCAAATATATATTAACGTATATAGAATCATGGAAAATAAAACGCATGAACGGCCCAATGAATTATGAGTCAAAGGGCATTGATGAGAAAGTAAGTACACGAGGCAGAAGAAAGAACACATATTGATTGATTTACTTAAAAATTATTAATAAATATAATTAAAAAACATATATAAAAACAAAAAGAGAAAAAAGGCTATAAAATAATACTTCTATTATAAAAGTGTGGTCATGATTATAGTTATATTTTGGGAAACCATCATAATAGTAATACGACGAATGTTGAAACTCTTCTTATTTATTGCACCATACCTTTCCCATCTGTTCACAATTATTGAGGGATCTAAATTTTTTTATATTACAATTTTTCCTCTTCAACAATGACTAACGATTTATAGATTGATAAATACTATATGTTATACACATGAACAAATTAGATTCATGCAGAAATTAAAGAACTGTACGTTTTCAAAAAAAGTAATAAAACGAATGTATGAAACGTTGAGACCTTGACACGTGAATATCTAGGTATATGTAGTTAAGTATACAAAAAAAAAAAATATACACGTATATATTTTAACTAGAAAGTATACATGTATATATTGACGTATACGAGCCAAAGTGTTTTTCAAACAAAACTTACTCCAAGTTGCATCACACATTAAAAAAACGTGTTAATGGATATCATAATTGGCGGCTCTAAAATGCTGTTGTCACTTGTGAAAATAACCATGCAACAACACATATATACGTGATGTGACATATATAACTACTTCAACATTAAAATTGTTTTTATCAATATGTGTGTTTGATCGAGTGGTTGTTAATTTCTCTCTGTAAATTGTTTGACTTGATAAATTTAGGTCAATTTTATTTTATTTTTATATGTGTATCAAGTGGTGATTCACATATGTAATGACAACTCTTCGAGAATTTAAGAAGGACCTAGAAGGAAAGCATTATAAAATAAATATTTGGATGGAGGAATGAGATATAATGTCTGAAAAGGACAAGGTTAACTTTTTATTATTTAAGGGTACGACTTATATGTTAACGGGGTGGGTCGAATCCGATTCAGATTTCATCTTTTACTTTATTCTATATTCTGTCAACGTTTAACGCTCTTTCGTTAATCATCAACCATTCGCTTATTATTTAACCTTATTTTATAGTCAGATATTTATAAATTTTTTTTTGTTGAAAAAAAGATATTTAATATATTCACCAATATGATGTAAAAATTGGTAAAAATAAAAATAAATGAAAAAGAAACCGTACCTTGCTCTACGGTTTTGAAACCAAACTTCAATTTGTCTTGGCCGTAGCATCAAATGCTTTGCAAGTGCTTCCTTTTGTTTCTACATTTTACGAAACATAAATTACAATTATTTTTCAAAAAAACTAAAATATTGATTCTAATTATAGTGAATAATGATTTACGGGATTAAGGGTATGATTCTGTCTGAAACTATCTTCGAGAAGACGAGACTGTTCTCTGGTGAGACGGAGTTTCTTGCGCGGAGGAGCAGAGCCACCGTGACTGAATTCTTCATCTTCTTCAGACGACGGCAATCGATTCATGTCTAGCTTTAGCTGTTCTTTTCCTCCGCCACTTCCTTCATCTGAAACTTATTGTTTGTATAAATTATATATCTTTTTTAACAATTTCAATTTATAGAAATATGGCGATGAAGAATTAGTTATGCACAAATGATATTTTGTTTTTATTATCATCTTTACTTGTAAACTGCAATACTAAAATCAGATCATCAACCAAAAAAACATAGAATCCGAACACGAGCTCCATATATATTTGCATATAGAATACATATATTATATTATATATAGTAGTTTCTTATGATCATTTATATATCGTGTTTTTAATGTATGTATGGCTTACCGGAGGGAGGTGAGGAAGAGAAGCCTGGAACGGAGATACTAAGATCCAAGTTTGAAGAGTTTTCTGGTAAAATCGCCATTAGTTAATTACTTTAAAGTTCTTCAGGAAGAAGAAGAAGAAGAAGAAGAAGAAAAGGTAAAGTTAGGGAGGAAGACTAATAATAAAGAGACAAACTTGTAGCGTGGCGATGCCTTTATATTTATATTTACACATACATATATTTCAATATATATGTATATACACGCACGCATGCGTAATCCATATAATATAGTACTATATGTATATATGTACGTATATTATTGTCATATGTACGTTAATAGTAGTTTTATCATAAAAGGATAACCAATGTAATGTAAAGAGAAAATATCATGATGCCAAATGTACAGGGGTCCATAAACATAAATTTATATTATTAACCTGTATCAACCTTTAGAATTTTTAAGCAGTTTAAAAAATTTAATACGAAAATAAGTTATTAATTAAAAAGCTACAATTAGTCATTGATTAATAAATACAAGAGCGCGGGGCTTTTGACTGAAGTCCGCCGGTCAAAGGAATATGAGAAGAGTCGTCCGATAAGTGACACGTGTCAAACAGTAAATCAATGGCGGAGTAAATGCTGACTCCGTGTGGGAGACTAACCAGCAGGTTTTCTGTTTGTTTATGTAATTAATTAATTAGCATTTATTATTCTCGACTTTTTAATTATTTTTATATTATTCTAAAATTCAAACATTTGATCAATTTTTTTTTTTTTCTTTCTCTGAGGAACCTGAGTCGGTCCAAATATTTAGCTCGTGAAAATGATTGAGACCCTGAACTCTTCTTACTCTCTACGCTTCTCTACATTCCATTATCTCGCACTTTATTATTTTATTTTTTACTTTACGTTTTATTTTCATTTTTATTGCATATATATATATATATATATATATATATATTTCTTTTTGTTATTAATGAGAGTGAAAATATAACTGGTGAAAATTATTAAGATAGAAACGCATATTCAATAATCATAATTACTACATTGATTTGGATTTGTTGATTTTCTGTACGGTTTAGAGACGAGGCATTTAATACAAGATAAGAATAAGATGTTTACAGATTCGATAATAGTTTATATAACTGTGGGTCAATGTCCATCTCGCTAACCATTAAACATGTAACGTTTACACTACACGATTTCAAAGTTGATTATTAGCTCAATAATCAATTCACACACTAAGACTAAATTAGTTAGAAAACAGTTTTTTTTTTTTGTTTTGTATGTATGTTTTTGCAACAATTCACATGCCTTTTATCATGATATATGGCGACGCATTGTTTTCAAACGAGTAAACTATATATCTAATCAATTTGTTAGTATCTACTTGTATTCATTTTCTTTTGATTTTTGTTTTTGTTTTGTTTGTTAAAATATCATCTTCTTGTTTCCCTGGTCTTACGCATCTATTTAGAATTATGTAATGCATGTATTTTATGATGAATAATTGATGTGAATATATATTTAATTTTATGATGTGTGAATGTATTTTTGTATATGTTAAGTTTATTGAATTTAACAGTACCACGTGTATTTTTATTTGATTAAGAAAATTATAAGGAAATATAAGATAACATACTGGACCGGTCCAGATTTTTTGTGGTGTATTATTGGCCATTTGCAAGAGTCATATATTTGTTTTTGCATATAATAAGCACTGAATTTTAATCACACACATTCCTTTAACGGACTGCTTAATTATTTGGCTGTGTCCACGATTATATTAAAGATTACTAGATGGGATAACCCATTTATTAATCATAATTTGTTGATTTTTTTATTTGTTGAGAAACTACAAAAAATTAACTATTTTTTTTTTCTCCGTTTTGCTCTTTCTCTTTCTGATAATGGCATTGTGCCTCAAATATTAATATATGATAAACTGTCCCGTCTGTTCCCGCTTTTTCATAAACTTCTGCTATAACCCTTGCGTTGATATTATGATATTCCTATATTTTTCTTTCTTTTTACGAAAACATAAATCATCTTTCTCCTCAGTTATAAAAAAAAAAAAAAAAATCATCTTTCTCCTCTTTCTCCCGCAACTGTTCACTTTCTCCTATTCTCCGACTCAACAATTCATCAATTTTTTTCTCTGCGCTACCTTCCCAGCACCCCCTTACATCTAATCGCTTGAAACCCCCAATTATCCGACCCCGTTGCATTCCAATTCGTCTCCGCAATTTACCCCAATCCTGTTGTCTTCGATTTGCTCCCACGATTTCACATTTTCTTTCGAGGTTAGTATGTTCAATTTCCTTTGAGATTACACATTCTTTCCATTTTGCCTTGTTTCTAAATACTGCTTTCCCCCATTTTCCCATTCAATTTCTTCAGATTTAGGGTTTGAACTTAACTTTAATTTCCATCCGATATTTTTGTTTTCGTGTCCCTTGCAAAAGGGTTTTCATCTTATATTACCGTATTTCACTCATTCTCTCCAATTTTAGCTCCTTCGCTTTTTGTATCTTCCCCTTCCATCATTGTTTCTTTCGTTGTTTGTTTATAAATTAAGCATCTATACCATGTTTTCTCTTCAATTGATCATTGTATTTTGCTCTTCAATTTACCATTTGCTTCTCCCTCCTTCGTTTATTTTCGCACATGCTTTTTGTGTGGGTTAGCAATTGCATGCATCTTTCTTCGTTTTAATCATATGTTGTTACGAAAGTTAGTGTCATATGTCTTTATCAATGTTAGTTTCCCTGTACTGCTGTTACTATGTTGTTCAACATTATATTTCATTTCATTGCTCTGAGTTCATCTCACTTTGTTTATGTTATCTTTCTTTTATTGCTGTCAACATAGATATATAATATATTTTTGTTTCATTCTTATTTCTTTTACTCGCAGGACCATGGTGGATAAAAAGTTGCCCCCTCATATTTTCTCGGATTACAAAGGGTCGAAGAAAGATATAATATATAAGTAATATATCTAGTAATGTTCAAAACTTAACGGTAATGTATGTAGTAATGTTTGTTAAAAATGTTTTCTCATATTATAAAATTTTGTGGTTGTAGCGGAATGATGTTATAT
>OVAY01001753.1:182-25004 GCA_900406395.1 Kernera saxatilis | reverse complement strand
TAAATATTTAATTATTATGAAATTAGTTTATGGGTCAACCCATTAAAACCACTAATCCATTAATTTTATTGAGTTATGGGTTGATCCAAACCATTAGTTAAACNTTATGGGTTGACCCAAACCATTAGTTAAATGAGTTTGGTTAACTCATTACCCATTTTACCTCAAAACCATTTGGATATGGGTTGGTTTGGTTTGGATTACCCATTTTGACACCCCTACGGCTCATAGGTGCAAGCGGTGCGACCGCCCCGGGCCCGTCGTGGATTCCATATTAAAAAGGGCCCACTTTTTTTTTTAATTTAAATATTTTTTAAAAACATGTAGTTTTTTCAGATAATGTTTTTTTGATATATATTTGTTGTTTTTAAAAATTTTTGTTTTATAAATAACATATAAATGAATATTAAACATTTTTATATAAAAAAATTCAAAGATAAATAAATAATATTTTATTATTATAAGACCAAAAAATTTTTTTGTCCAAGGGCCTCTTAAAGTCTTGAGCCGGCCTTGGTCTTATATCTTCACACATTGGCTAATAGATGTTTCTCCTTGTTTGATTGCCTCGGTGCCATCGTCTATCAAAATTGCACTAATTGCCATACCATGTGTAGTTGGTTGACATATCATTTTGTTTTCAGAACAAGCATGGTTGAAATATTTCTTGCACTAATAGAGGTATATTATGCTATTTTGCTTACATCATCATTGTAAAAAAAAAAGCTAATATAATTAAGTTCAAAAGAATTTGGGCTACTAAAAGTTAATGCGGGCTTTGTAGTGTTCATTACATACATAAAGAAAAAACTGATTATATGATAATTTAATTAAATGGCAATTTATTTTAGATAAAATGTGATTAATAATTAATACCCATTAATTAATTAAAAATGTGGTATTTTTAAGAATTGCTCTTAGTTAATTACAAATAACAATTTTTAGGTACAAATAAACATTGTATTACCCTTATACTATTTAATCAATAAAGTTAGATGTTAAAAAAAACCCTATCTACTCAACGCAAGTAAGAAAAACTAATTTAAGTAAGACATCTCAATTGCGGATGCCAAGTCTCCACACTTTCACTATCTAGTTTGTGTCAGTTCGCTGCAAGAACTCCATAGCAAAACAGAGATAGCAAACCAAAATAGATATATCATTCTCGTTTCAGAAATTCGTTTCATCAACACATAACATCAACAACAAAACAAACTAGAAAAGTATAACAAACATTATCCAAAACAATCCACAAAATGAATTCTAAATAGATAGTTAGCGAAAGAGAGACAACACATCATAGGGTTTTCTTCTTATTACAAATCTCAGATTCATTTTATACTCTCCTATGCTCTACCTCCTTGGAATAGCCTGAAAACACAAAAACGAACAACCATTATATATATACAAACTGTGTATGGGAGAATACTGAGAGTTGAATTTAGATCAAAACCACTCTACCTTGTTTCGAATGACCTGTTCCCGTTCCTGAGCGTATTGTGAACGAGTGTCAAATGTCTTAGAATCTGTGTGAGGGGAGGGGAAACAACATAGAAACTGAATTTAAAAATGATCTTTCATAACCATCAGTAATCATAATTCCAATTTCAAACACTCGTTTCATCAACACATACATAATACATATAAATATGAATTAAAGTTGGATTGTACTAATAATTTTCTCTAGTCTAAATGATCGTAGCTAACTAGACTTGTAAGTGCTTTTGGTGGAGGTGTGTGATTTTTTTTATAGTGATTTTATCGATTGGATGTGCCGAGATCGACCCTCAAAAAGTATCTTCTCTTATTTTTCGTACAAAAAATGGTCGGTTTCGTTGTTTTGATTGGAAATTGGTCTATGGTGAAATAAACAATTTTCTCTGCAACAAATAGAACGTTAGCTTATAGTATTTTCTCTGCAACAAACAGAACATTAGCCTACATTCAACTTAATTTTAATTGTAAGAAATAATTATTACTTACCGAATAAACAAATATGTCTCTATTCCATAGACAAGCTGCTGCATTTAAATCTGGTTCCCTTCCCCAAACTTGAGGCTGCTCCATGTTGTCACGAACATTGCACTTGCCTTTATATGGTTAACAATCCTTTTACGACATCTTCGATGTGTCTTCTCTTCATTGCCCTTCTCATTTTTGCCCAATTGGTGGGCAAGTGCCCTGTGAAACATAATCAACAAACATACTAATTAAATTCTATTATTAAAGGAACACAATATTACCTATAGAAATAGTTGCCGTCTCTCTTGATATTCGTGATCTCCAACCCTGCTACTTCAAGCTTAGCCCGAAATGTGGCATCATTCTTAGCAAGAAATGTGGCATCTTCCTTCTCTACTCTGCTACGTTTCCCATCTTTCTTCTCAGCACTCACACATCCGACCGCGAAGGTCATCATGGAACGTTATTATTGGTGGTTCAGAAGGGAACGTTGGTTTTTGTGAAATCTTCTCCAAAAAACTACGCAAACACTACACACAAGAAAATGTGTAACTAGGAAGAAGTAACTAAGTCAACCCAATATCAAATCCTTCCAACGAAGATAAGAAAAGACCAAAAGGAAAACAGACCTTAGATTTTGTTAAATCTTCATCCCTTTCCATAGCTTGACACACCAAAGAAACATGATCTGATAAGTCATGCTCTGAACGTTGGATCCTGAGCAAACATCAAGATTGATTCAAAGATGATATATATAAAAGGAAAACACTTCAAGATATACTGAATGAACGGACATCTAAGCATACCCATCCACTTCGTGTAAACTGTTCCACACTTCGTGTAAACTGTTCCACACTTCGTGTAAACTGTTTCACATATTGGCTAATAGATGTTTTCCCTTGTTTGATTGCCTCGGTGCCATCGTCTATCAAAATTGCACTAATAGGTATATTTGCCATGCCATGCATAGTTGGTTGACATATCATTTTGTTTTCAGGATAAGCATGGTTGAAACATTTCTTGCACTAATAGAGGTATATCATGCTATTTTGCTTACATCCTCATAGTAAAAAAAGTTGGTTTTGTTTGAGTTTCTAGTAGGAGTAACCGAAAATAACCGTTTGTGCGTTAGGATATGTTGGTAACAAAATATTTTCGTGGCAAGGCTTCTTGAATTGATGGATCCATATCAGAATCTGTCTTTTTCTTGTGTTGAGCCAAGTATAAGTTCAAAAAAATTTGGGCTGGTCCAACTCGAACAATATTAATGCGGGCTTTGCAGTGTTTTTGGTCGGGTCGGACATAGCTACTCCAATTGATATGTCTATTTAATATTTATGATGAAACAAGACAATTTTAGTTGAATTTGTTCATTCCATACATAAAAAAATCTTTGGATTTATTATAAAAAAAATAAACAATGATTTTCAAAGGCTATCAGCAGATGGTCAATTAATTTAAAATAAAAAGCTAATTATAATGGTTATTTATTTTCTTATTAAGGTGATTAATAATTAATAACCAATAATTAATTACAAATAACAATTTTTAGGTTCAGGGACTTTAGGTACAACTAAACAATTAACAAAGAAGAAGAGAAATTAATTAATTAGCATTTAGTTGGCTACTTCTTCATCAATCATCGTCGTCATCTTTCACCATTTTGCGCCTGGAATCTCACGCAACAGACAAAATTCGTATTTTCTTCTCCTTAAAATCTTCTTCATCATCATCTTCTCTCTCTCAACGAAAAGTAGAAGGATGAGAAAATGGAAGTGCTGTGATAAACCTTTCACGTAATCTCCCTCGCTTCTGTCTACGTTTTGCTTGGAATTGGCAACAGTAAGAATTTATCTGGAGAATTCTTCAACTTCTTGGAGATTTCTCTCATCCAGGGACTTCAAAAAGAAGATAAAGCTCTATGGCTCCCTCGGAGATCGAGTCAGCTATGCCGGAATCTTCGGCATCCTTGGTTTTGAGTAGAGCAGACGAGTCAGATCGTCGTTTCGCCAATCTCAGGGGCGTTCGGTGGCGCGTGAATCTCGGAGTTCTTCCGTCTTGGGCTTCTTCAATCGACGAATTTCGCAGAGCAACAGCCAATTCTCGCCGAAGGTAAACTTTCCTTCTTTTTTGGCGGATTTTTGTAGTGATTTGACCTGATTCATAAACCCTTAAGCTCAAATCCAACGATTTGAGATTTTGGGTTTAAAAATTAAAGGCGATTGAGGAGAATGATCGTTAATGATCATAGTCCTTAATGTATGGTTCTATATCATCATAATATATAGTTCAATGTTTGTCAAGTAGATATGCTCTTCTCAGGAGAAGACTTTTGATGGATCCTCATGTACTCAAAGTTGACAGAAATTCCCCTAATCTCTTTATCGACAACCCCTTGTCGCAAAATCCAGGTTAGCTTCTGTTTCTTATGCTCACAGCACCTAATTTCATCATCTGCAAAGCATATACGTTGTCTTCAGAGTTTGGCTACCAGTTTTCATTGGTTTAGTGACCAGATATGCCGGTCTAGCTTAGCTAACTAGAGGTCTTAATTATTGTTCACATCAAGAAGGGAAAGTTTCAGCTGTATTTTCAACGTTACTTCTGTAAATGTGAGATGATTGTGCTTCTGTAGTGATGTTTAGAGTAAATCATGTTTAAAATCCGGGTAAGCTTCTGTTTCTTATGCTCACAGCACCTAATTTCATCATCTGCAAAGCATATACGTTGTCTTCAGAGTTTGGCTACCAGTTTTCATTGGTTTAGTGACCAGATATGCCGGTCTAGCTTAGCTAACTAGAGGTCTTAATTATTGTTCACATCAAGAAGGGAAAGTTTCAGCTGTATTTTCAACGTTACTTCTGTAAATGTGAGATGATTGTGCTTCTGTAGTGATGTTTAGAGTAAATCATGTTTAAAATCCGGGTAAGCTTCTGTTTCTTATGCTCACAGCACCTAATTTCATCATCTGCAAAGCATATACGTTGTCTTCAGAGTTTGGCTACCAGTTTTCATTGGTTTAGTGACCAGATATGCCGGTCTAGCTTAGCTAACTAGAGGTCTTAATTATTGTTCACATCAAGAAGGGAAAGTTTCAGATCCCATGTGTGTAAAGCTTATTTGTCTAGGTTTAAGGGCAGTATCGAAACTGTATTTTCAACGTTACTTCTGTAAATGTGAGATGATTGTGCTTCTGTAGTAATGTTTAGAGTAAGTCATGTTTAAAATCATTTCTATGCAGATAGCACATGGGGTCAATTCTTTCGTAACGCTGAGTTGGAAAAAACACTTGACCAAGACTTATCGAGGTTATATCCAGAACATTGGTGTTATTTTCAAGCGCCTGGATGCCAAGGCATGCTAAGACGCATTCTATTGTTGTGGTGCCTTAAACATCCTGAGTATGGGTATAGGCAAGGTACATGTTTTGCGCCTTCCTTTCTTGTTGCCGTGAGCTGCAGTTTTTTAGTCTGTGCCATCCTTTTCGTTTCTTGCTTAATCGACTACAGAAGTGAAGGCAAACACAAAGAAGAAACTACACACTAGAGCAATCTATCTGATTAGTATAATAACTAGAGAAATGGGATTTGCTGAAATATGCTAATTATTGTAACAATTACTTCCTGCTAAGAGTTCAGTTGCTTATGTATCATCTACTTGTTCACATTTTTCTTTGCAGGAATGCACGAGCTTTTGGCACCCCTCCTTTATGTACTTCATGTTGATATCATGCGTCTTTCTGAAGTGCGTAAAAACTATGAAGATTATTTTACCGACAGATTTGATAGTTTATCTTTCGAGGAAAGAGATATCACTTACACCTTTGATTTCAATAAGTTTATGGACTCCATGGACGATGAGATTGGTTCCCAGGGATATTCAAAGAAAATAAAAAGCCTAGATGAGCTTGATCCTGAAGTCCAATCCATTGTGATGTTGAGTGATTCTTATGGGGCAGAAGGTGAACTTGGCATTGTCTTGTCTGAAAAATTCATGGAACATGATGCTTACTGTATGTTCGATGCTCTAATGAGTGGGATTCATGGTTGTGTCGCCATGGCTGGCTTTTTTGGTTACTCTCCAGCCAGCGGATCCCACACCGGGTTACCTCCAGTTCTTGAAGCGTGTACTGCATTTTATCGCCTTTTGGCTGTTGTTGATTTATCTCTGCACAGCCATCTAGTTGAACTTGGAGTTGAACCCCAATACTTTGGTCTTCGTTGGTTGAGGGTTTTGTTTGGAAGAGAATTTTCGCTTCAGGATCTCTTGTTAGTGTGGGACGAGATATTTTCAGCAAATAATAGTGCAAGAACGATTACAGATGATGAGGATAACAGACACCACCGCTTCAGGATCTTTGATTGTCCTCGGGGAACCTTAATCTCGGGAATGGCTGTTTCAATGATATTATACTTAAGATCGTCCTTGCTTTCTACTGAGAATGCAACATGCTGTCTTCAGAGACTATTAAATTTTCCCGAAAACATTGACCTGAAGAAGATAATACAGAAGGCCAAGTCGTTACAAGCTTTTGTTTTGGATGCTGATGTGCGATCGGCTCTGTCAATTAATGGTGTTTTCGAGCAGAGGAGTTCTATACCTGCAAGAACTAAAAGTTTTCCATCTGGCTCCACTTCCCCTAGATCTCCTTTGATTATTGCACCTGAAAGCTATTGGGAAGAGAAATGGAGAGTTCTACACAAAACCGAAGAAGAAGAAAGGAAAATTTGTTCGGAGAAACAGAGTTTTCCTACACAGAAGAAAAAGAGGTGGCTGAAGGTGACAAAACTTTTCCGAGCAGTGACTGATCTATCACATCATAAGACAGGGAATGGGAAAAGGGAAGCAAACTCATCGCCACTGACACGAAGTTTGCTTGAAGATTTGTCTCAGCAGCTCAGTCCCGACCCAGAGGAAGCTAATGCGAGAAATAATTTGATAGATGTTGCTTGTCCCACGAATGTGAACAAGGAGAACAGTCCTCCTCAAGAAACTGAGGAAGACATTATGGATTTCCATTCTGCAGATGAAGAGAGTATAATAAGTGGAAATGCACCCAGTGAGGAGAATTCATCTGTCTCCTCGGACCCAACCAGTCTTGTCAGAGATTCAAACTACCTTGAAAACGATTCGGATAGCAATATTGGGTCAAATTTGTTTCCTAATGAAAATGATAAAACCGTAGATTCACCCAGTGAAGAGGAGTCATCTGTCTCCTCAGATCCAACCAGTCCTGCCAGAGATTCAAATTACATTGGAAATAATTCAGATTGCAGTACTGGTTCAAATTCATTTCCTGATGAAAACTATAAAGGTCAACAAACTTCTGTAGATTCACCTCTTCCTATATCTCCCCATTCGAGAAATGAGTATCCAGTAACTCAATCTAATGAAGATGACTCCACAGATAAATCTGTTAGCATTATTACTAAGGGGCACAAGCTTTTACCGGGAATAGTCCAGTGGTTTTGGAAGTTTGGACGCACTTTATCTGGTGAAGAGACTTCTACTAGAAATGCTTCTGATGCCACAAAATCTAACGGTCTCGAAAGTAACAAGAACCAAGTGGGTTGTTATTCTGAGTCCCATCCCCAAGCTTTATCGTCTGGCAGCAATGGAGACGCAGATCAGAATCTGATGAAGACTCTGAAGAACCTTGGCCAGTCCATGCTCGAACACATTCAGGTAACTTATCAGTTCTTATATTCGTCGTGTGTTTCAACAGTTATCATCATATTCAAAAATCGAAATAGAAAGACAGAAAAATGGGGAATCGAATTGGTAAAAGCATTTCACATAATAAGGTTTTGAAGGTGCCTGTAGCAAGTATGGTAATTTCTTGCCTCCAATAGTATATGATTTGTTGTAACAAACATATTTCACCATTTCCATAACAACTCTTTACCTCTTTGCTAGCTCAAATGTCCTGATGATTTTAGCCCTGTTTTTTTCAGGTGATCGAGTTGATTTTCCAACAAGAACCTGGTCTGATTCAGGGAGGATTGATAGGGAACATAGTTAAAACAAATTTGATTGAAAAGGGACAAGTCACAGCTACAACAGCACTTAAGGAGCTTCGAAAAATCAGTAATATGTTGTCGGAGATGTGAGGTGTGGGTTTCTCTCATTTCTCTTTAGTCAGCTCTGTATATACATTTTGTAATGTACATTCTTGTAGAGTAAATAATAAAGAGGAAAGTTTCTCGTTTCAATCGAAGTGTGGTTAGTTATAAATGGTTAGAGGAGAGTTTCCGTTTCGCTGTCCTCGGTATGATTTTGGTGCTAAATATGGGACAAATGGATTAACATCTTCGTAGTGTTATCATTGACTGATCCTGAGTTTATATAAATGATCTTTTCGGAAATTTGATGAAGAACAACATAATGGTTTTGCATCATATGAGAGATTTGGAGTTTTCTGAATCTGTTATGAAAATGTCTTCTTCATCATGGCTTCATACTAGAGTCATAATAAGCTAGAAAATTAGTGGAAAGCTCATGAAAATTGAGATAAATGGTAAATATTTCTGTACATTGTTTCACATATAGAAGCCTAGATTAGAATCAAACACTTGTTCAAGTTCTTGTGTTGAGAAAGATTGTTGACTACGCAGAATAAGGTAGTTATTGATACATCTAATCTATGTTGTGAAAGCCAGGAAATAGTGAAGTTATGAATCCAAAAACAATCATCTGAATCTCCTTCACTATTCCCCACCATTGGTTCCCTGCTTCAGGACCAACCACGTTCTCATTCTCGTTTGCATTAGCTCGGTTCTCTGCTTCGTTTTCTTCCCTACCTTGTCCTTCTGTGCAAATCATATAAAGAAGATTCTGTTATCTTATAGCAATGGCTTTTGAATAAGATGAATAGTTAGTATATATGACAGCATCAACACGATGAGAGACGGCGAGAGAGATATCTCATCTAGAGAAAAAGAGACTAAGACCCGTCTTGATTATGCATACCAGGGACAGCATCGTCAATTAGTGGCCTTGCTGCTGCTGCTGGATCATTATCTGCTCTAACAACATGCCTTTGAGGCCGAGGTGGTGCTGCTGCTCTATGCATGACTCTTGAAAGCCATCGAACAAATGGTCGAAGAGCTCCAGTTTGGTATCTGTCAAATTAATCATGAGTCATGTACTTGGCTTTTAACATATTCAACATAGATCTGTTGTCACACTAAGTTCCAAGCGATATTCGCCAGATTTTCCATATACTTACAGGTAAATCATTGTTGCGAAAAACACCAGAACAGCAAGCCTTTGTCTTGATCCATCTTGGTGGAACAAAAATACAACAGCAGCGAGCTTGAGTATCAGGAACAAGTCGAGCTGAAACGCGATCTCAAATCTCCATTCAATGGCTCGCCTTTGATTAGCAGCAGGTTGTTGTTGCTGCTGTTGTTGTCCATCTTGTCCTTGACCTTCTCCCCTAGTCTCCGCCTCATTACTTGGCCCAGAGCTAAATGAAAACAAATCATTATGCTATTAGAATTCAAACAACTAAAATTGCTCTTCATTAAATCCGCCAAAGAACTACTACACATAGAGAGACTTTGATAAAAGAGAGAATTTTCAAACTCTCGACTCAATACACAACAAAAACCTTAGCCAAGTCTAGCATGCCCAACTCATTCTGCCTAACTTCCCTTTAACCTGTTAGCTCATAGGTAACCAACTCAGAGGCTAACTATTATGATCTCACTAGACTAAAACAAGAAAGATTTTTCATAATCCTATTTTCCTCTAAACATTTGAGTATTGAGCAGACAGTTCCTTTCTGACATCTGAAACCAAATTACACGTAGATTGAACTGAGTTTTGTGCCTTTCATTCGTCAACAACAAAACCAATTAACTTCCTTTAGCTACGACTCGATGGAAACAATCTCCCCTACCATGGATAAAAAGGTCACACTTGAAGGTATAGCATTTTGAGCTAACAAAAGTTATCAGAAGGGATTTTATCGTACGTGGGAATATTGTAAGTAAGCGGGATAAGGTGGTTTGATGAAAGACCAGCGATATGTCCTGCAAATGAACGGACGGGAACCGCATAGATGCCGGCTCCACGATTCATCTGTTCCTCGTACTGCAATGGATTCAATCCATTAACAAGACCCGGATAATAGACTGGATTCATCGGAAAATCACCATGTGGATAAGCTCGAAACTCAGAAGAACCTTGACCCTGAATAAACACATTCGAAAAAGTCAATCCACGAAAACCCTAATGTGCCATAGATCACCGAGAGGGTAGGAAAATGTTGAAGAGCATCCTTCCATCAAGAGAAGTCGATGAATTTAGAAACCCAAAACAGAGAGATATCTAACACGGAGGCAAATCAAGTGACATACAGACCTGAGGTTTAAGGTCGGTAATTTCGGATTGCTTGTGATCAAATGATTGCTGTGATGTTGAAGAGGACATCTTTTCGGCTTCCTCCGCCATTCTCAAAACGATCAAAGCTTTACGTAGAAGCTCTCTCTCTGTATCGGAATCCCTCTCTATCTCGTGTTTCTCTCTCCGCACAAATTCTTCTTCTTCTTCTTCGTTCTGAAAATTTTGATCATTTGATGGATTTCAACTTTTGCGTCAGCTCCCCAATAGAAGGACGACACGTCACTATCCTCGTGGCATAACTGGTTTGGTAATTTCGGGTTATTTCTCAATAACTCCCTCATCTTTCTAAACGTCTCAGTCATGGACCTAAATTTAGCTCGACGTAATTATCCCACTCCGTGTACCGGAAAACCCCCAATTAGAGCCCTAACGCCGAGTGAAAAAGCTCCTGAATCATTTCGGAAATTCACAATTCTGATTAAATTGATTCGGAATTTGGTCTGCGCTCAAATGAATTGCTATGTCGATTCTAAGAGTCTCCGACGATATCAGCTCCACGAAGAGGCGGAGCCGGAGATGATCGTCGTGAAGACCTTGTGGCGGCCATTAATGGAATGTCGATAACAAATCTGGGTAAATGTGATCATCTTCCTTTTGTTAGAGAGGGGTTTAGCGATTTCTGTATGCTACTCAAGTGTGAAGGAAGGAACACTATAAAGTCTGCATTTTCAAAAGATTGAATTTCTTAGGAGGATGATCATTGTCCATTTTTTGATGCTTTTCTTTCAAGTCTTGTCGTTTGTGAGATGTTTAAATCCAATACTCGTTTCCACTTAACACAGCTTTACATAATATTTGAATCTTGGCTTGCTAGTTGCTACATGTTAAATTTTCTACAATCTTGATTCAAACACCATGTCAAACCGGTGATGGGTTCTCGATATTATCCACATGATCTAACAAATCAACAAGTCTAAATAGTCTCAATAATTTTCCAGCTAATGTTCAAGTATAGAAGGAAGATTGATTTTTTTTAACTTTGTTTATGTCTTTCAGTTTCTTTATGTTAGTTTGAAACTTTCATTGTCAACTAATCATAAGAACTACTTCTTTGGTTTTTAAACAATTAGCCCACTTGAAAATTTGTCAACTGACAAAAGACCACCAAGAAGTCGTTGTTATGATATTAACAGAAAGTGACTCTTCCAATATCCCAATTTGAAATTTTATTTTTTTTAGTATTTGATTTCAAGACATAGTGCTTCACCATCAGCCAACATGGACATAGAATAATCGAAGTATTGGAGAAAGAATGCATAAGCATTGCAGAAGAGGCTGGTATTGAATTTTTCTATCAGAAAGTGCTGATCAAGAGCTTTTGTCACTAATGGCAAGTTACAGCTTCGTTCCGTTGATTTCATTCACTAGCTTCTTCGCTGTTCTTGTGCTTCTTGTTCGTGCTCAAGACCAATCAGGTACACAAAGTCTTGCAAATGTATAAATATAGCTGTGTTTTTTAAGGCTTTGAATCTCTCTGTGTGTATTTTTATTACAGGTTTTGTCAGTATAGATTGCGGTATACCGGACGATTCAAGCTATAACGATGAAACAACAGACATAAAGTATGTTTCAGATGCTGCTTTTGTCGAGTCCGGGACAATCCATACCATAGATCCCAAGTTTCAGACAACTTCTCCTGAAAAACAGTTCCAGACCGTTAGGAGCTTTCCTGAAGGGAAGAGAAACTGTTACGATGTCCAGCCTCCGCGGGGAAAAGGCTTCAAGTATTTGATCAGAACCCGTTTCATGTACGGTAACTATGATAATCTAGGAAAAGCACCCGAGTTCGATCTTTATCTTGGGGTCAATCTTTGGGATTCTGTTACATTAGATAATGCAACTATGATAGTTACCAAAGAAATCATCCACACTCTTCGTTCAGACCATGTTCATGTGTGTCTTGTTGATAAAGACAAAGGAACTCCATTCTTGTCTGTGCTAGAACTCAGGCTCTTGAAGAGCGATACATACGAGAATCCTTATGATTCTCTTATGCTGTATCGAAGATGGGATCTCGGGGCCCTTGGAGATCTTCCTATCAGGTTATTATGAGTCATGTTATATTAATCTCATATTATACACCATCTCTTGGCTCGCTTCTGCTCTAAATTACGTTTTCTTAGGTACAAAGATGATGTGTATGACCGTATATGGATGCCTCTAAGGTTCGCAAATAATAGAATTTTCAGTACAAACCTGACGATAGATTCGAATATTCACAATGGATTCCAGCCTGCTCGTGTCGTCATGAACACTGCTTCGACACCTTTGAACGCAAGCCAAGACATGAGCCTTGTATGGGAACCAGTTATCCCTTCGTGGAAGTTCTATGTGTACATGCATTTCGCTGAAGTTCAAGAGATACCAAGCAACGAGACGAGAGAATTCTCGCTGAGTTGGAATGATAAAACTAACCTGTATGCTAACTTTAGCCCTCGCTTCTTGTATACAGACACACTTTACACAGAGAATCCTGTCACCGGACCAAAACACGACTTTCTTTTCAGACGAACTGCTAAATCTACGCTCCCACCAATCATTAACGCCATGGAGACGTATCGTGTCAACGAGTTTCTTCAGTTACCTACTAATCAGCAAGATGGTATATATGGTTTCATTTTCAGAAACAGAATCTTTAAGTTTGCACTTATCCATGTTTGGTTTGAATTCTAGTTGATGCAATTATGAGAATCAAGTCCAAGTATGGAGTGAAGAAAAACTGGCTTGGAGACCCTTGTGCACCAGTAAACTATCCTTGGAAGGATATTACCTGCATCTATGTTGATAATGAGTCTCCGAGAATCATTTCCGTGTACGCTTATCTTCAAATGCTTATATATGTTTTTGTTCTCTCTCTCTCTCTTTTTCCTGTTCTCACAAGAGTTGTTTGATCTGCAGGAATTTATCCTCAAGTGGCTTGACTGGCGAGATTGAGCCAGCCTTCTCCAACCTTACATTGATACAAAAACTGTCTGTATTTTCGATTTGATTTCAAATCTTTTGTACCCAGAGTTGTGGAATCCTTAACTGATGCAACCAAAATTTCATTACAGGGACTTGTCAAACAACAGCTTAACAGGAAAAGTACCCGATTTCCTCGGAAATCTACATAACTTGACGGAGTTGTAAGTCATACTAACTGGAATTGTAGATTACATAGATAATGGTGTTTGTATTGATTTCACATATATGTCTGCAGAAACTTGGAAGGAAACAAGTTAACAGGTGCTATTCCGGGGAAACTACAGGAGAGATCAAACAATGGATTGCTTTTGCTGAGGTTTATTCATGATTATCTTTGGCTTTTAAACCCACTGCAGATGCTCTGTAGCTGTTGAACCAATTCTCTTTTAAGTTTTGGCCTGTTGGGTTCATGTTTTCATAATGTCTCTGCATTTTAACCGTTAGAGTTGGCGGGAATCCGAACCTCTGCGTGTCCGCTTCATGTCAAATTCCGGAGTCAATTCCGGAGGAGTCGAAGACAAAGAAGAGTGTATATCTTATTCCAGTGGTAGGATCTGTCGCAGGAGTGTTTAGTCTTGTAATAGCAATAGCTTTGTTCTTGCTGTACAGGAAGAGACATCAAAGCGGTAAAAACATCAAGAAACTATCCTAAATTGGTTGTTCTGTAATTTCTCGGATTACTTGTAAGAAAAGATCTCATGAGATCTTTACAGGCGGCTCTGGTGGTGGTGGGACTGGGCCATTGGACACAACGAAGCGATACTACAAATACTCAGAAGTTGTGAAAGTTACAAACAACTTTGAGAGAGTTCTTGGACAAGGGGGATTCGGAAAAGTATACCATGGTGTCTTAAAGGACGACCAAGTCGCTATCAAGATTCTGTCTGAATCATCGGCTCAAGGGTACAAAGAGTTCAGAGCAGAGGTCATTCTCCTTATTCTGTCAAAGGTTAAGTCTTTATCAATTGGGTATGGTTACTAATCGGAGATATGTATTGTTATTGTCAGGTCGAACTTCTCCTGAGAGTCCATCACAAGAACCTAACCGCTCTTATCGGATACTGCCACGAAGGCAAGAAGATGGCACTTATCTATGAGTTTATGGCTAATGGAACCTTGGGAGATTATTTGTCAGGTCAGTATCTCTTTTATTTAGTCTTGGTCACTGGCCTTTTGCTGCAATAGCCAGAGGAAACTAAACTTACCTTTTGGTTTCTTTCCTAATCAAGGGAAAAAATCTTATGTCTTGAGCTGGGAGGAGAGGTTACAAATATCACTAGATGCAGCACAAGGTTTGTGATAAAATGATCTCGAAAACACATACCCGAATAAGAAATGAGAATATCAAATCAAATGAAATTATTCTTGTGTTTGTCTGAAATTCAGGGCTTGAGTACCTTCACAATGGCTGCAAGCCTCCCATTGTACAAAGAGACGTGAAGCCAGCTAATATTCTAATCAACGAGAAGCTCCAGGCGAAGATTGCTGACTTTGGGTTATCTAGAAGCGTTGCATTGGACGGTAATAACCAGGATTCAACCGCGGTTGCTGGAACTATCGGTTATCTCGACCCCGAGTAAGTAAAAATCTTCTTCAATCATGTTCTGGTATCATTTGTTACGGTTTTTTAAGGCATTGTTTTACAAAATGAAGGTACCACTCGACGCAGAAATTAAGCGAGAAGAGTGATGTATACAGCTTCGGGGTGGTTCTTTTAGAGGTTGTCACGGGCCAACGGGTGATTGTACGTTCAACAACAACAGCGGAGAACATACACATAACCGACCGGGTCGAGTTGCTTCTGTCCACAGGAGATATCAGAGGCATTGTGGATCCAAAGCTTGGAGAGAGGTTTGATGCTGGTTCGGCATGGAAGATCACTGAAGTAGCAATGGCTTGTGCGTCTCCTAGCTCTAAAAATAGACCGACGATGAGTCAGGTAGTGGCTGAGCTGAAGGAGAGTGTAAGCAGAGCAAGAGCTGGTGGTGGTTCCGGTGCCAGTAGTGTTACAGAGCCGGCGATGACAACTTTTGACTCTGGAATGTTTCCTCAAGCTAGGTAGATGCTTGTTAAATCTATCTGAGTTTTTGTAATTTCCAGAAACTAGTAAGCTCGGTGTGGTGTGCAGTGGATTTAAGAAGAAGAAGGTTTGAGTTGTGTTTGTTCTGAAACTTTTGATCATTTGATGTATTTCAACTTTTGCGTCAGCTCTCCAATAGAAGAACGACATGCCACATGCTCGTGACATGGTTTGTGTAAATTTTGTGTTATTTCTTAATAAACCCCTCATCTTTCTAAATGTCTTAGTAATGGACCTAAATTTAGCTCCATGTAACGGAAACCCCCAATTATCTTATGGGGCTTAGTGCCCTAACCTAACGCCGAGTGAAAAGCTCGTGAATCAGTTCGGAACTCACTGTGAAGGAACACTAAAAGTCTGCATTATCAAAAGATCGAATTTCTTAGGAGAATGATCCTTGTCCATTTGATGCTTCTCTTGCAAGTCTTGAATCTCTGGTTTATAGAGTGATTATCTTATTAAATTTTCTACAGTCTTGATTCAAACACCATGTCAAACCCGTGACACTCTCTCTCGACAATGTCCATATTATCTATGATATTGTCCAGCTAATGTTATTGTTTCTCCAAACGTCTGATCCACGTTAAAATGTGGAAGGAGGACTGATTTTAACATTTGTTTATGTTTCTTTATCAGTTATCTACAAACTTAGTTTGAAACTTTCATTGTCAACCAATCATAAGAACTAGTTCTTTGGTTTTAAACATTTAGCCCACTTGAAAATTTGTCAACTGACAAACGACGCACCACAAGTCGTTGTTATGATACTCTCAGAAAATCCCAGCTTGCCCTTTTGACTTGAACACATTTTTTTATAGTATTTGACTTCAAGAGATAGTGCTTCACCATCAGCCAAAATGGCTATATAATAAGGGTAATAATATTTAGAATCAAAGTATTTGGGAAAGAAACAAGCTTTGCATAAGAGGATGGGATTGAATTTTCTATAACAAAGTGCTGATCAAGAGCTTTTGTCACTAAATGGCGCGTTACAACTTTCTTCCGTTGATTTCATTCACAAGCTTCTTCGCTGTTCTTGTTCTTCTTGTTCGTGCTCAAGACCAATCAGGTACACAAAGTCTTGCAAATGTATAAATATGGCTGTGGCTTTAAGGCTTCGAGGCTTTAAATCTCTATGTGTGTGTTTAAATTACAGGTTTTGTCAGTATAGATTGCGGTATACCTGACGATTCAAGCTATAACGATGAAACAACAGACATAAAGTACATTTCAGATGCTGAATTTGTCGAATCCGGGACAAGCCATAGCATAGATACTGAGTTTCAGACAAGTTCTCTTGAGAAACAGTTCCAAAACGTTAGGAGCTTCCCTGAAGGCAAGAGAAACTGTTATGCTGTGCAGCCTCCGCGGGGAAAAGGCTTCAAGTATTTGATCAGAACCCGTTTCATGTACGGTAACTACGATAATCTAGGGAAAGCACCCGAGTTTGATCTTTATCTTGGGGTCAATCTCTGGGATAATGTTACAATAGATAATGCAACTGCGATAGTTACCAAAGAGATCATCCACACTCTTCGTTCAGACCATGTTCATGTGTGTCTTGTTGAGAAAGGCAGAGGAACTCCATTCATGTCTGTGTTAGAACTCAGGCTCTTGAAGAGTGATACATACGAGACTCCTGATGATTCAATAATGCTGTTTAAAAGATGGGATCTTGGGGGACTCGGTAATCTTCCGGTCAGGTGAAAATGAATAACTTTTTTCTTACCTTTGCGACGAGTTCTGTTTTTTGTCTTTCTTCTTAGAAGTTGGTAATAATATAGGTACAAAGATGATGTTTTTGACCGGATATGGATACCTCTGACGTTTCCAAAGTACACAATCTTCAATGCATCGCTCACAATAGATTCAAATACCAACAATGGATTCCAACCCGCTCGCTTTGTTATGAACACTGCAACTTCACCTCAGGATCCAAGCCAAGACTTAATCCTTTATTGGAAACCAGAAGATCCGACTTGGAAGTACTATGTGTATATGCACTTTGCAGAAGTTTTGGAACTACCAAGTAATGAGACAAGAGAATTCTCAGTCTTTCTAAACGAGAAGTCGATCAACATGACCGCTTTTAGCCCACGCTACTTGTATACAGACACACTTTCCGTTCAGAACCCCGTGAGCGGACCAAGACTCGAGTTTGCTCTTAGACGTACTGCTAAATCTACGCTTCCACCCATCATTAACGCCATTGAAACATATCGTGTCAATGAGTTTCTTCAGTCACCTACTGACCAACAACATGGTATGGTTTCATTTCCTGAAACAAAACTTAACCCTTTTCATTATTAACTTTATACTTATCCATGTTTGGTTTGAATTCTAGCTCAAGCAATTGCGATAATAAAGTCCAAGTATGGAGTGAAGAAGAACTGGCTTGGAGATCCTTGTGCTCCAGCTAAGTATCCTTGGAAGGATATCAACTGCAGCTACGTCGGTAACGAGTCTCCGACAATCATTTCTGTGTACGCATTTCAACAAATGCTTTTATATATCTTTTGCTCTCTCTCTCTGTGCTCACAAGAGTTGTGTGATCTGCAGGAATTTATCCTTCAGTGGCTTGACTGGCCAGATTGATCCAGCCTTCTCAAACCTTACATCGTTACAGAAACTGTCTGTATTTTTGATTCGTTATGGAAACTTTAGTACACATAGTTTTGCAATCTTTAACTGATGCAGCTAAAACTTCATTTCAGGGACTTATCAAATAACAGTTTAACAGGAAATATACCCGACTTCCTCGGAAATCTACATAACTTGACGGAGTTGTAAGTCTTACTAATTGGAGCTGTTGATTACATAGAAAATGACATCTATTACTTGGAGAATCTGTATTGATGTCACGTACGTGTCTGCAGAAACTTGGAAGGAAACAAGTTAACAGGTGCTATTCCGGGGAAACTAAAGGAGAGATCAAACAACGGATTGCTTTTGCTGAGGTTGGTTCATGATTATCTTTGGCTTTTAAACCCACTGCAGATGCTCTGTAGCTGTTGAACCAATTCTATCTAAGTTTTGGCCTGTTAAGTTCATGTTTTCATAGTGTCTCTGCATTTTAATCGTTAGAGTTGGCGGGAATCCAAACCTCTGCGTGTCCGCTTCATGTCAAGTTCCGGAGTCAAAAACAAAGAAGAGTGTATATCTTATTCCAGTAGTAGCATCTGTCGCAGGAGTGTTTAGTCTTGTAATAGCAGTAGCTTTGTTCTTGCTGTACAGGAAGAGACATCAAAGCGGTAAGAACATCAAGAAACTATCCTAAATTGGTTATTCTGTAATTTCTAGGATTACTTGTAAGAAAATTTCTCATGAGATCTTTACAGGCGGCTCTGGTGGTATTAAGACTGGGCCATTGGACACAACAAAGCGATACTACAAATACTCAGAAGTTGTGAAAGTTACAAACAACTTTGAGAGAGTTCTTGGACAAGGAGGTTTCGGAAAAGTATACCATGGTGTCTTAAAGGACGAGCAGGTCGCTGTTAAGATTCTGTCTGAATCATCAACTCAAGGTTACAAAGAGTTCAAAGCAGAGGTCAGTTTCTTATATGCTTTTAAAGGTTTAGTCTTTATAAAGTGAGTTATGGAGTAATCGCGACATGCATCCACTTGTTTATCATTAGGTCGAACTTCTCCTGAGAGTTCATCACAAGAACCTAACCGCTCTTATTGGATACTGCAACGAAAGCAAGAAGATGGCGCTTATCTATGAGTTTATGGCTAATGGAACCCTAGGAGATTACTTATCAGGTCAGTCTCTGTTGTACTTAGTTTTTGTCATTGGTCTAAACTAAACTCGCCTTTTGGTTTCTTCCTCAATCAAGGGAAAAAATCGTATGTCTTGAGCTGGGAAGAGAGGTTACAAATATCACTAGATGCAGCACAAGGTTTGGGATAAAATGATCTCGAAAATACATACCACAATAAGAAATGAGAAAATCATAACAAATGAAATTATTCTTGTGTTTGTTTGAAATTCAGGGCTTGAGTATCTTCACAATGGTTGCAAGCCTCCCATTGTGCAAAGAGATGTGAAGCCAGCTAATATTCTAATCAACGAGAAGCTCCAGGCGAAGATTGCTGACTTTGGGTTATCTAGAAGCGTTACATTGGATGGTAATAACCAGGATTTAACCGCGGTTGCTGGAACTATTGGTTATCTCGACCCCGAGTAAGTAAAAAGTTTCTTCAGTCATGTTCTAGTATTAACTCTTACGGTTTCTGAGGCATTGTTTTACAAAATGAAGGTACCAGTCGACGCAGGAATTAAGCGAGAAGAGTGATGTATACAGCTTCGGGGTGGTTCTTTTAGAGGTTGTCACGGGCCAACGGGTGATCGTACGTTCAACAACAACAGCAGAGAACACACACATAACCGACCGGGTCGAGTTGCTTCTGTCCACAGGAGATATCAGAGGCATTGTGGATCCAAAGCTAGGAGAGAGGTTTGATGCTGGTTCGGCATGGAAGATCACTGAAGTAGCAATGGCTTGTGCATCTCGTAGCTCCAAAAATAGACCGACAATGACTCAGGTAGTGGCTGAGCTGAAGGAGAGTGTAAGCAGAGCAAGAGCTGGTGGTTCTGGCGCCAGTAGTGTTACAGAGCCGGCGATGACGACTTTTGACTCGGGAATGTTTCCTCAGGCGAGGTAGATGCTTGTTAAATCTATCTGAGTTTTTAAATTTTCATAAACTAGTAAGTTCTGTGTGGTGTGGACTGTGGAGTGGATTTAAGAAGAAAAAGAAGAAGTTTGAGTTGTGTTTGTTCTGAAACTTTTGATCATTTGATGGATTTCAACTTTTGCATCAGCTCTCCTATAGAAGAACGACATGTCACATGCTCGTGACATGGTTTTTGTAAATTTTGTGTTATTTCTTGATAAACCCCTCATCTTTCCAAATGTCTCAGTAATGGACCTAAATTTAGCTCCATGTACCGGAAACACCCAATTATCTTAAGGGGCTTAGTGCCGTAACCTAACGTTGAGTGAAAAGCTTGTGAATCAGTTCGGAACCCAACTGTGAAGGAACACTATAAGTCTGCATTATCAAAAGATCGAGTTTCTTAGGAGGATGATCCTTGTCCATTTGATACTTCTCTTGCAAGTCTTGAATCTTCTCTTGCTAGAGGAGGTGAATCTCTGGTTTATAGAGTGCTTATCTTGTTAAATTTTCTACAGTCTTGATTCAAACACCATGTCAAACCCGTGACACCTCTCGACAATGTCCATATTATCTACGATATTGTCCAGCTAATGCTATTGTTTCTCCAGCTATGAACTCTGCAGAGGACACTATACACACATCTTTCTTCCTCTCTATCTAATTGCATACCCTGAGGGGCCTATTTATACTCATAGGCTTTTACAATTCAATGACTAAACTTGTGAACAACTATACTAGACCAATAAACTTGTAAACAACGATACTATACCAATAAAACTGCCGAATCAGCCTCTTCACGCCTCCAGCTCAGCTTCTTCATCCCCTGAATCTTTTATTCTTCTTTCTGTAGTACGCTCTTAGTGGCATATCACAGACATACTCTCTCCTCCAACCACATGCTAAACATCTTTTCCTCATAGCTCTTCTTAGCACTTAGAGCTGCCATTTCAGGAGTATCTTCAGCTGCATCTAAAGCTTCCAATATCCTATCGATAAGCTTACAATGTGGCGAATTTGTCCAAAGAGCCGAGATAGAAAAGTAGCAACTAAGACAATCAGATTTAAATCTAGCTTGGTGGCGTATCTCTTTGCAAACAGTGACCTTTTTAGCCATGAGGATCAAGTAAGCTAGTAATATTTTCTCAGCTCTTGGTAGCTGTTTAAGGAGATCATTTGTGGTGTGAGGCAGAAGACTGAGAGCATATGTTGCTGGTTGTTTAGCTTCCTCAGCCTTCTCCTCCTCCTCCTTTTTAGCCTTCTTCTTCTCCTTTATGATCTCCTTTTTCTTCTTGTTCTTTTTAGCACGCTTCTCCCTCCTTTCACCAGAACGTTGTGCTGCTACTGTCAGGTAATCTGGATCTGTCTTCTCCGCCATGTCTTCAAACATTCTGGTGACCTTATCCTCTGGTTCGTTGTGTTCCTTATTCATGTGGATTAACATTTCCTCGAGGTTGTAACACTTTGTGAAACACATATCGTAGCTCTTCAACACAGGATTGTAACACCCTTCTGCTGCTGGCAGTTATTCTGGATATTCCTTGACATGTCTCTAAACATTCTGGTGACCCTATCTTGCGGTTCGTTGTGTTCCTTATTCATGTAGATTATCGTTTCCTCGAGGGTGTAAAGCTGTTTGGCACACCACGTATAGTTGTCCACCACATCATTTTTTCATTCTTTATATCCCGACATCTGCTTTTCAAGAAAAAAATAAGCAATTATCACAATCACAAACAACGAATCTGTAATTTACACAGAGGCTGAAACTCTCTCTAAATCAACACAGACAAAGTAAAAAAATCACGAACTCAACATCAACAACTTAAACATAAGAGAGCGCGAAAGAACCAGAATAACTTATCAGATGAATCGTGAAGCTGCAACTCTCTCTAAATCGAAAAAAAAAAAAGAAATCAACATCAACAGTGAGCATCCAGATCGACTCGAGCATTTTATTGATTCATGGAAGAAATGAGAGGAATCGAACCAATTATCACAGTCACAAACAACAAATCCTTGAATCTCAACATTTCTCAAACGGGGTCTTAGAATCTTCGAACTCTTTTGTATGATCCAGTTTTAAGTGTACAATTGTTGTACAAAGCCTGAATTGACGGAAACGTCCACAATTGAAACAAGTTTTATGGATGTAATTGCAAGGGGAAACGGTTGCTCATTTGGTGATTAAGTAAGCAAAACGTTTGAAAGAAGATTAATGAGATCTAAAGTTGTGTTGAGGAGAACTTTGAGAGCATCTTTACAAGCTATTTTTCCATTTTCTCCTATTCCTTACAAGAGAATGCATCTTTGCTTATGGCAGATTTTTCCAAGAATCGTTTCTCTGTGAGATTTTTTGCTAAACTCGTCTTTGTAATGTTATGTTCTTTCAGTCTTTGTACATGTTTCTAAGACAACACTGGTGAGTTGCAGGAACTTATCTTTCAGCGGGTTGTCTGGTCTGACGATCCACCAACTGTCTTGATTATTTTACGTACGTAGAATATAACACAACATGAAAGAGAAAAACAGAACACATATATGAGTCCACATAAAAACGACTCTTGGATTAGTATTGGGTTATTCTTATTCTTATTTCTTAAGAAAATCCAAAACTAAACAAAAAAAAAAAATTTAAAATAGTAACCAAATTGACCCTAAACCTAACCCTAAACAGCGACAATTCCAGTCTCATCAAGAAAGAGAATGCTCGAGTCGTGAGTTTTTCCATTTTTTCTTCCAGGATTTATGATATCTGAATAGGGTTTCTTTTTGCACTTACGTTTTTAAAATGTTACACAAACGAATGATTTCACTTATTATAAAAAGTTTGTAGCTACACTATACTAACATTTGAACACAAATTCTTCTTCTTCTTTCTTCTTCTATTGACAGAAACGCTAAAGGAGATCCTCGATTGAAGAAAAAGTGTGTTACAGGATTGTGGGATCGAAATATTCCGCAAGAGATACTGTCCTGCCTCGGATTAAAAGCCAACATACGAGCTTCTCTTGTCTGCAAGACATGCATGGTTTGAAGCAGCTGTTCCTGTCAGGAAGTTCCAGCCTCGTCCTTGGCTTTTTTATCCACTACAAAAATCGGAAGATGGAGCCTATATTCTTTCTGACCCATCACGGTCTAAAACATATCAGTTTAATTTTCCAGAGTTAAAGGGCCATGGATTCTCTTGTTCTTTGGATGGTTGGTTGCTTGTGATAAAACATAAACCCTCGTGTTTGGTATTCTTTTTTAACCCGTTTACCCGGAAGCACATCTACTTACCCAAGGCAGCACCTACATCAGGCTATTGCTTTGCTTTCTCAGCTGCTCCTACATCAAGTAGTTGTTTGGTGATCTCTTTCAACTATACTCGTTTCCACTCATATATTGTGATTGATACTTGGCGGCCTGGTGAAACCGTATGGACCACCCGTCGCTTTGAGAACCAGTTCCCTGATCGCAAATGGAACAGTTGTGTCTTCTCGAATGGTATGTTATATTGTCTCAGTACCTGCGGAGACCTCGGGGTTTTCGACCCGCCTAAAGCAACCTGGAATATTCTTCCAGTGAAACCCTGTCCCGCCTTTCGTCAGGTAGACGTCAATAGGCAAGTGTTGATCACGGAGCATGAAGGAGACATCTTTGTTATGCTTACAAGCTCCAACAAGAACCCGTCAGTGTTTAAACTAAACCTTAAGAGCAAGGTATGGGAAGAGAAGAGAGAACTTGGTGGCTTGACAGTGTTTGCAAGTTACCCTACCTCTCTGACAAGAGCTGGTCTCTCGGCGGAGGAGAGGAACAGAATATACCCATCGCTTCATGGGCACCTTGGCTTGTACTACTCCCTCGGTGATGAGAAAATTAGCTCTTGTCCCCCTTCAAGTATGTATGTATCTAACCGCATTGCTTGGGTGGATCCTCCTCACAACATACGTTGATTTGTAACTTCATCCTTTATGTTTTGTCTTATGAAAAAACGTTAGTTATGCGTTTTGAATGTTTGATCAAGAAAAACAAAAAAAAATTGTGGGTTATATGATTGAATTAGCTGCAAGTTTTATATACATTGTAGCTCGGACACTCTACTGTAAACATGAATGGGATCAAGTTTCTATTAATCCAGTGCATACTCTTTAAAAGTTGACCCGTGTGCCGAGGTTGGTGATAGTTTGGTTATTAAGCCTGGCCTTGGAGCTAAACGGGTTGAGAAACTCATAACCTATATATTTGTTATCAACTGAGAATTCAAGGCATGCAAGTAATGGCAAATTAGATTTCGTTATAGACTGGGTTTTACACAAATTAATGGCATCTAAGGACTAAGGTTACAATGAGTGTGTTGATGATCCCATTCTGTGATGGTTGTATTGTATAGCAAGATCTTTTGAAAATTACGTAGAGAACATTTGTTTTCTCTTGTCGACCCTAAAGTTTTACCTTTTCAACTACTTTATAGGTTTGTCACATATATTAACCATGTCCTTTTTAGGTTACCAGACTAAACATGGGTGTTTCATTGAAAATACTAGAAATTGATCCGCGCGTTGCGCGGATTTGATAATAATATTCGATGATTGAAATTTTAAATAAATTGATTTGATAATTGCAATCTTTAAATTTGTATATATATTTAAAAACAATTTTTATATAACAATATATTTTAGAAATATTAAAATTATTATTTACCACGACATGTAATATATCTAATCCAAAAAAATATAATTTTAATC
>OVAY01001752.1:0-24922 GCA_900406395.1 Kernera saxatilis | reverse complement strand
TTTTTTTTTTTTTCTCATCCAAATTAACATGAATCAGACACGTGGCACATAAGAGTCGGTTCTTGTGTTTCTTAATTAAAAACCGTATCTAATCTTTTTAACATTTTTTTATTATATAAATTCTAAAAAACGCTCTAAGAATTCTTAAAGTTCTCAATTGATCATGGCCTTATATATACATATTTCGAGAGAATAAAGAGCAACAACCTCCCGTTGAAACCAGAGAACAATGCAAATAACCACAAAAAAAAATCGAAGCATATAATTTAACAAAAAAGCTTCACGTTCCACAAATCCTTTCTAAATTAGTTTCACAAAGCAAATAAAATTTATTTTTAAAATATTAAGTTTTACAAATACAGAAGAATGGTCCCTTTTCTTTAACCAATCATTCGCTTATTTAGTTCAGACGTGCAGACTTGCAGTAGTGTTCTGTTAAGTAACTGTAAGTTTGACTTTGAGAAAATTAAATGTCTCTCACTCTCAGTCTCTGAGAACCCTCCAAATCCTGAGGAATCCAGAGTTCCAGATCTAGCTCTCTTAGATCTGATTTCATGGATTGCCCTGTTCTTCTAATCACTCTCTTACTCACAATATCTTCTTCTTGTGCCTCTTCTTATGTGGAAGAACAAAAGAGAGACAGAATCATTGAGTTACCTGGACAACCTAGTAACGTCGATTTCAGACAGTACTCAGGTTACATCACTGTGAATGAAGAACGTGGAAGGGCTCTGTTCTACTGGTTGGTCGAATCTCCATCGACCCGTGACCCAAAGTCTAGACCTTTGGTTCTGTGGCTCAATGGAGGTCCAGGTTGTTCTTCTGTTGCTTACGGTGCTGCTGAAGAAATTGGACCTTTTCGTGTTGGGTCTGATGGGAAAACTCTTTATCCCAAACTTTATGCTTGGAATAAATGTAATATCCTTTTTAAATCAGACCATATCAATTGCTCTTCTCTTCACAATTCCGATTCAGATTTGTTCTCTTTCTTTCTTTCTGTCAGTGGCGAACTTGCTCTTCTTAGAGTCTCCAGCTGGAGTTGGTTTCTCATATACAAACACAACTTCAGATCTTTACACAACCGGTGATCAGAGAACTGGTACTAGTCATCTCTGTGCTTTCTCTGAATTTACTTGCTACTTTATTATCAGCCTCTCTGAGCTTGAACTGATGTCGGGTTTGGTGATGAATCTGTAGCTGAAGATGCATATCGATTTCTTGTCAATTGGTTTGAGAGGTTTCCACAATACAAACATAGGGATTTTTACATTGTCGGAGAAAGCTATGCAGGTTTCAGTTTCAACCTTTTTAAAGCTCTCGTTTATTACAGAACAGGCTGATGCTTAGTCTTGAGTCTCTCTCTCTCTCTGTCTTTTGGACAGGTCATTTTGTTCCTCAACTGTCTAAACTTGTCCATGAAAGAAACAAGGGCTTCAAGAACCCGGCTATAAGCCTCAAAGGCTTTATGGTAAAGATTGAAAAAATCTCAAGGCTTTTTACAAGATTGTAATACTTGGGGATTTTTTAAATGTCTGCTTATTCAGGTGGGAAATGCTGTTACAGATGACTATCATGATTATATAGGGACATTTGAATATTGGTGGAACCACGGTCTCATATCAGATTCCACTTACCACCAACTAAAGACCGCGTGCTACTCAGTATCATCTCAGCATCCTTCACTGCAGTGTATGGAAGCCTTGAGAAATGCCGAATTAGAGCAAGGAAATATCGATCCATATAGCATTTTCACCAAACCGTGCAACAATACTGTACAACTTAAGAGTTTCTTAAGGGGTCGCTACGTAAGTTTCATACATCAGAAAGCATTTCGGATTTGGTCCTTTTTATGGGCTAATGCTACACTTTGTATTGAAAAACTCAGCCATGGATGTCAAGAGCATATGATCCTTGTACAGAGAGGTATTCGAATGTCTACTTTAACCGTGTGGAAGTTCAGAAGGCTCTACACGCAAATGTCACTCGCTTACCTTACCCTTGGAAATCATGCAGGTCTAGTAAAGTTCTAGTTCTGATTGTATCAAAAGGTATATACTTTTGATTGAAATTTTTTTGTCTCTTGCAGTGACATTGTAGGAAGCTATTGGACAGATTCCCCGGTTTCTATGCTACCAATATACAGAGAATTGATTACCGCAGGTCTCAAAATATGGGTCTTCAGGTACCAATTTGTCTATGAAACGTTTTGTGAATTGTAAATGAAGGTTGCTTGATCAATCTCCCTACATAATATGCAGTGGAGATACAGATGCGGTGGTTCCTGTGACTGCAACCCGATACTCTGTAGATGCACTGAAGCTAGCAACCATCACGAACTGGTATCCATGGTACGATCATGGCAAGGTGAGAAAGATGGAGCTTCCTCAAGTTAATATCTATGCAGAAGCAGATATTGATTTGAGGGGCATTGTATGGTAATTTGTAGGTAGGTGGGTGGAGTCAAGTGTACAAAGGGCTTACATTAGTGACAGTAGCAGGAGCTGGTCATGAAGTGCCTCTACACCGTCCCCGTCAAGCCTTCATTCTTTTCAGATCCTTTTTAGAGAATAAACCGATGCCAATGACCTGAAAACAATCCTTGAATGGATCTCTTCCCCAAATTCCTATTCTTTCGTCTTCTTCTTCATCAATAAACCCAATGTTTGTTCATCCAAATTCACCACACGATTGGTTAGCGGTTTGGCACATGTCATAAGCTTCTCTTCTTCTCTGTGTAAAACCTTAATAATTATAATATTATATAATCAATTTGCACCAAAGTCTTTCACACTATAAATTTTGATATCACAGAATCTGTTTTTAGAATTTATATCCGCAACTAAACCGAAGACCCAACCATGAGCTTATACAACAATGCAGACTCGTGTCGTTTGGTTAAGAGTCTTTGAAAGATCTCTAGGAGATGATTCCATCACTTGAAGAAGCCTCACTCTCTGTCTCTCTTGGGTTTCCCAAAACGTGGAACAACCACAGGACCACCACGCACTCTTTCAAGAGCAAAACTTATTCTCAATGGTCGACCCAATAATCCCTGTAATAACAAAGAAATCACTTAAAAAGCCTATTCATAGTGATAGCAACACAAAGCCTTTCTTTGCTTTACCTTTCCATCCATGGCGTGTTTTGCAGATAGAGCATCGTCTTCCTCTGCAAAATCAACAAAACCAAATCCTCTTGACCTCCCACTTCCTTTGTCGTACGCAATCCTAACTGAGAACAGAATTATTTTAGACATTAAATAATCTAAGTGAAAAAATTGCAGCTCAAGCTCTTCATTGTCAGGCAATGGATTTCCAGGAGAGAGCGTAAGAGCTTTACAAGCTTCTATAAACGCATTAATAAACTAACGCATCCTACAAAAGACCAGATAAATCCATATATACCCAAAAGTCCAAGGCAAAGGCTCATTCAGACATTTCATCGAACACCTGGAGGAGTTTATAGATAACGAACAAAATGCTTACCTTCTGAGACCTCCCCAAAGGAAGAGAAAGCTTCTTTGAGCGATTGCTCATCCACCGACCAGGACAATCCTGCATACAGATTACGGGTGTCAGAATCGTCGTTATCATGTAAATATGTAAATGTGGCTACTCATTCAAACCTCCAATGAATAGCTTCGAACTGGGCGACGCAGAAGAAGATGAGCAAAAATGGAAGCTAGAAGTAATCGAATGTTGAGGTATCGCTGAAACTCGTCTCACCAGTAGCTCAATATTATTCCTCATGATCACTTTATAAACTTGATACTCGTCTTTAAATTATTAAGCTTTGTTTTCTTCTTTTTTTATAATAAACTTTTTTTTTTTAAATTCAGATTTCTTTAAAAAATAATGTGGCTGAGGAAGGACCAACCGAAAAGGATAAATCATTTGCTCAACATCATCCTCCTATTCTTCCTAAAGCTTCCTCCTTCAATGGCGACGCTAGGCTTCAACACCACTCGAATCCAGTCACCTTCACTCCCCAGAATCCCTCGATCCTCTTGTCTCACTAAACCCATCAAAACCCCTCTTTTCTCCTCCGAATCCCTGTCGAAACGCAGCCGTTTCGTCTCTCGATCCTTACCCGAGAGCTCACTATCGATTGCGAAAGAAGAGTCAGTCATCAAACAAGAGGAAGCAAATGAAATAGAGGAAGATGATCCAACGTCGGAGCTGAGTTATCTGGATCCGGAAACCGATGCGGAGAGCATAAAAGAGTGGGAATTGGATTTCTGCTCGAGGCCAATTCTCGATTCCAGAGGAAAGAAGATATGGGAGCTTGTGGTTTGCGATGCTTCACTCTCGCTTCAAGTGACCAAATACTTCCCCAACAATGTCATTAACAGTATTACCCTCAAAGACGCCATAGTTTCCATCACACAAGACTTGGGTGTTCCTCTCCCTGAGAAGATTCGCTTCATCAGGTCAATAAGTCAACTTCAAAATGAGTTTCTTTTCGTTAATGGAAATGTAATCTAATGGTTTAGTCTTTCAGGTCACAGATGCAAACAATTATCACTAAAGCTTGCAAAGAGCTTGCTATAAAAGCAGTGCCTAGCAAACGGGTGAGCAACATCTTTTGTTTGCATGTGTTTCTTCTATATTAGAACAAGTTCATAACAAACTAAATTCTGCAATTGCAGTGTCTGTCTCTCTTTCTATGGTTGCAAGAACGTTATGACACTGTGTACACGCGTCATCCCGGTTTCCAGAAGGGATCATTGCCTCTTCTATCTCTAGACAATCCCTTTCCAATGAATCTTCCAGAGAACTTATTTGGGGAGAGATGGGCATTTGTTCAATTACCTTACGCAGCTGTTAGAGAAGAGATCTCATGCTTTGAAGAGAAGTTTGTGTTTGGTGCGAGCTTAGACTTGGATTTGCTTGGCATTGAGGTTGATGAAAACACACTGATTCCGGGTCTCTCTGTTGCTTCTTCACGGGCAAAACCTCTAGCAGGTAAGTGTGGCTTCTTGCTAAACCATCTTGAACAAGTTAGTTGTGTGTTGTAATGTGGTTTTTGATCCTGAGTTTATACATGGTCATTATAGCTTGGATGAATGGGCTTGAGGTATGTTCAATCGAAGCAGACAGTTCCAAAGGATGTTTGATTCTATCCGTTGGGATCTCGACTAGGTATGTCTACGCAACATATAAGAAGACACCTGTTACTACTGACGAAGCTGAAGCTTGGGAATCTGCAAAGAAAGCTAGTGGAGGTTTACATTTTCTTGCAATTCAAGATGACTTAGATTCTGATGATTGTGTTGGCTTTTGGCTTCTTATTGATTTGCCACCACCCCCTGTTTAATTTCCCTTTGATAAATGGTAATACCATATTTTGCCATTTGGTAACAGAGAAGACCTGACGATTTCTCACATGCTTGAATTTGAACAAATTGTTACATGAGTCTGCAAAAAGTATGGACCTAGCAAGTGAGCGAGTTACAGGGAACGACCAATCAAGCCTTAACAAGATCATAGCTACCTTCAATATCACAAGTAATATCTACACAGTTTGGCGTTTTTCGTCTTGCTGATAATTACCACCGAAAAGAGCTTGAAACGCATGCCACAACACTCAAATCTTCTTCATGGCTCACACGCAGAAAGTTAGTGACTAAAACGCTGCCAGATTATTCAATCAACTCCTTGACCTCTTTTGCTTCTGTGGTATGAAGCGGACGCTGTGCTTTCCAAGTTCAAATGTCTTGATGCTTCCATCATCTAGAGAAACCGACAATGTGGACGTGTCTCCAATAACGTCTGTCACTGTTCCCTTATGCCTTTGACAGGAAATGTATTATTAGTTCTAGACATTTGGATTTGGAAACAATTAAGCAAGCCAAACACAAAAGCTTAATAAGTTAAGAAGGTCAAACTTACCATGAGTTTTGAGATCCATGGACTTCGACTCTCTTTCCTATTGAATCTTTACCCAACTTCTTTAAAATCCAGTTAGCATCCATCATCTCGTTGTTCCTAGAACTATCTTGATGAGAATCTGTTGTAGCTTCACCGTCTTCCTTCAAAAAAGCCCTGTCCACTAAGCTTGAAGGTCTCTTTCTCTTTGATCTTTGACCCTTTGCCAAACTCAGCTTTTCATCCTCAGACTGCGTTGTAATCAAAGATGTCTGATCTCCCGAATTAGGTTTCCTGAGTTTAAACTTCAGAAGAGGTCTTGCTTCTTTCTGTAAAGATGGTGAGATGGATGGTTTGTCATCCACATTATTTCCTTCACTTGTTGATGCAGGGAATTGTGTGATCAACCCAAATGTAGCTTTACTTCCTTCAGATTGAGTTTTCCCAAACCTTCCACAAATCTTCAGGGTTCGTACTTCGCCCGTCTGATCAACTTTATCCCCTGCAGAAATGCATCATTAGCAGAAGGTTAGGGAATCAATAGATTTGTAAAATGTTTAACAGTTGTCCAGTTAATGCCTATGTGAGAATATCTATTTATTTATGTAGTTGAGTATTAAAACAAAGATTGCAACATACCACACGAAGAGGACTGATCTTTGTCCCTCGGTAAATGAGATACAACATTGGCTTTCGAAGAATCACTGACATTTATTTTCCTAGCACCCAGATTAATGACCAACTTCTTTGCCTTTACAGATTTCTCCTCGCCAGCCTTCCTTTGGGTATCCTCGCTATCAGAATCATGAGGCTTGCTACACTTTATTCTGACTATCCTTGATGGCTTTTCCTCATCAGTCACCATAACATCATCCACCCTCTTGTGTTTTACAATCTTAGGTTCATGTGTTGAGCAAATTCCAGCTACAGAAGAATGAACGTCAGGTTGTTCGTTTATCTGAAACCCCACACTATCAATTTTAGCACCACCTAGTCTGCGTCTCTCAGATCCAATCTCCTGATGAACTTCAGAATCCTGTTGGGGCTCTAACTTAGTGTGATTACCTTTTTTAATAGCATGTTTTTTATGCAGAGAGATCTTCCCATAATCCTTGCTTTTCTTTGGGGATTTTTCCACCAAACCTTTAATAGAGAACTTCAGTGAGCGCCCAGATACGGGTCCATTTTCTTCATCATCTGAAAACGGAAATATAGAAAATATTTCTTCCTCTGTTGGCAAACCAGCAGCAGCCCTTAAACTAGCAATCAACTCTTTGTCCACCACGTCTTTTTTCTTCCAAAGTTCTTGAACTGCATCCTGAAGATCCTTCACCTAAGAGCGAAGATAGATGAAAAGAAAGAAAACTTATCTGATTAACACACTAGCAAATTGCACTATTTAATCATCTTCCCATTCCAAATGAAACCCCCTGCTCTACGAGCACTACTTATAAAATAAAAAGAAACAATAAGAAAGATCTGAGTGACTAAGAAGCGAGGGTACTAAAAATAGGAACAGACATACCTGATAACACTCCCCACGGCATGTGGCACATTTATACTGTAGGTTTCCATCAACTTGAAACTGAAGATATTTCTCATCACTGCATGACAGTTTTCAAAAGCAAACAATCCAGATTTAATATAACTGAAGTAAATTTTGCGATGCATATTTAAAGTTCCCAAATCAAATAAACAGACGCAACCGGGATAACTATATCTATAAAATGTAATGATGAGGAACCTTATTCCATCGCAGTGGCAATGCACCCAGCGTTGACAAATATCACAGCATACCATCGGTGTTGATTCTGAATCCCTATACACCTATACAATATAAACAACCTGGTGAATGCAACACTAAAGAGGTACAAATTTAACAGAAACTACATGTTGTGGCCAAGGGCATCACGCACTAAATAATAAAGGCCATGGTAGTGCTAAGACGCATTTTCCTTTAAAATACCTTCAAGCATACAGGGCAATAATTTCCCTTCACAAACAATCTGCCACAAGCATCACAGCAAGTATATGATAAAAACCACCTGTTACAATTTAACAAAAAAAGAAGAGAAAAACCGATCAATGAATTTTAAGAGGTCAATCAAAGTTTATTGTTCTGTTCACTTATAAGACTAAACCATCCTGCAAAAGACTAAAAATGTATACCTGACACTTAGACCATTTCCAGGGACAGTAGAATCACAACTGTGGCATCTTGTATGATTTGGGCACAGATATGGCCCAGAACTTACATTCTGTGTGGTCCAGATAAAAATAAATAAGCCAATTTACTTTATTTTCAAAGATGATTGCATGAACAAGCTATTTGTCAGGTACCTTGTGTGGAGGATGTTGGCAATAGCAATGGTAAGCAGCATCACACCTTTTGCAGAACACAAACTTGTTAGGATCTCCTGTTCTACGGCAGACCTAAGGAATGAGAAGACTCAGTGAGGCAGGTTCAAAAAAGCTAGGCACACATAGTGAGTTTTAAGAGCAAAGGAGAACTGTGCCGTTTATACACAACTTCTTATCTTAAAAGAAAAATAACATTCTGTTTTATCAATCACTTTGTGAGGGATTGGCAACAAGTAGAAAATTTCAAATGCAACAGATATCACGAACAAGAAAATGGGAAACTGGAAACAAACTTAACTGACCTCACAAACCCGGCACGAGGGACAAGTCCATGAACTCCAATGAAATAAATCTGCAACTTAGCAAATTAGAAAGAAAAAAAAAAGACTAAGCAAGCCAGGAAAAGGACAGCAACGAATTGAATGAAGTACCTCTATGTTGGGCCCAAGACTTTAAACAATTCTTGTGGTACTTCTTGCCACAGTTTTTACAGCAGAGCATCCTCCTTGCTCTCTCACTTCCTTCGCCTTCTCCCAAGAAGCACATTCTGCACATTATATTCATGCCGGACTGAGCTAGTTCCTCACCAGCATGATCTTTTGAGGAAAGCTGTACAAGAAACAAAAAAAAAAGCTCAATTGAAGGTAAAGCCAATACAGAAAAAGCTTTAGAAGTAGAAGATTGGCTTTTTTGAGGCAAAAAATTAACAATTCCCCAATTTTGTATTTGAAAATTCTTCATATCATTATCCTCCTAAGAACAAGAGTAATCAATGCAATTGCTAAGGATAGCTCGTAATGCAAAATTAAGAAAGAAAAGGTTACCTCATTGACACCAGATTCAAACCTCCGAGCGTAATCCTCGGCAGCCTCCACCGTAGCGACGGCCTGTCTCTGAAGAGCCACACGCTTCTTGTGCGCCGAAGCTTCCTCGGCCATTTCATCAATTCCACAACCAATGCCGCCATCTCCAAGCCCCAAAATGGAAGCCGCAGAAAGCGTCAGAGGAGCAGGAGCAGGAGCGACCTTGGGAACCCTAACCTGAACCGTAGCTTGAGTAAGAACCGTAGAAGAAGCCCACGGATCGGCGAGGAAATCCTCCACTCGATGACCCCCGTTGAGAAAGTCCTCCTTGGCATTGGCGGCACGAGAAAACCCTAGGGAGCAGAAGCATATCCGACGGCTGAAACAAAGACGGGATTAACGGCACAGAGCAAAATGGAAGGGAGGCAGATCGAAAGCGAAAGAGAGGGAGAGAGATAGTGAAAGGAGATTAGAGAGATACCATGTAATTGGGCAAGCTACGTGAAAGGCCATATATCCGCCCCCCACCCAAATCAATTATTCCTCAGCCTCCAAGCGCAACAAAAAATTCCAAGATTGATTTTACAATTTAGAGATCGCTTCGCCCTTTTTTATTTATTTATTTTTTTTTTCATATAAAAATTTAATAGTATTAACTTAAGATTTAACAGAATCGATAATAGAATAATAATTATTATTAATCACTAGTTTCTTTCTTTCTCGCTGTAGTAGAGAGTTAGAGAGAGAGTAGGAGAAGGTCGTCTCTTTTCTTTTGTGCCGGTCCTTCTGAGATTTTGTTGGTTTGGATAGATGCTTGCTTCCTCATCTCAAGCTTCATCAACGGTGTTTAGAGATGCACCCAAAGATACCGACTGCTTATTGCTTCCCCCTATCAAAAGCTTCCACGTCAGATCGCAAATCTCTTCCTTCTCTCTACTACCATTTTGGAAATTTTGCTTTGGAATTTTTACCCAAATCTTTTCCAAAAAGAGAAATTTTACTATTAGTATCCCAATCAACTTCTTAAATAAAGTTGAGGTGATAAGTGATTCATATGGATTTTACATTTGAGTTTATATTGCTTCATCCCTACTTTATGTTCACAAATACTATTAAGGCAAAAATTCCATCAATAGTTTTCTATTGATTTCCTTGAAATTTATTAAATTGTATATGAAACACTATAATCTTTTATTTATTAAATGCGTATTATTACCAACATTAATATATAATAGATCATATTTTTAAAGTTATTATTAGTTGTATATAATTTTTACAAAAGTATGTAAAATAAACCAAAAACCGAGTATTAATTAATTAATAATATAAAGGGGTTATGAGGAATAAACTCCAGGGGCTTTTTCGTCATTGCCATAACTATATAAAGTTAATTTTTGAAGGGTTTTTGCGGATCCATCGAACGTCTTCTGCCGAGAAAGAGAAGAAGAAGAAGTTGGTGAATCCCCCAAGCTTAGGCCTCTCTAGTGTTTTTGCTCCTCTTTTACGTTTGAGATTCCGGTGGAATTCGCTGCTAGCATCTGGAGCCTGAGCTGCGTATCTAAGTGAAGCAGAGCGTGGAGGTGTGAGTTCTCTAATCTTTGTTTGTTTAGGGTGGGCTCTGGACCTCTGGTTTGTTTTTGATTTCAATACTTGCATTTTTGATGTTTTTTAGTAGGTCAAATTTCGAAGCAGTAGCACCAGTTTCATAGAGAATGGGAGCAGAAGAAGTTCCGAGTGGCCCTTTCAGCTCAGATGCAGAGGACAATGCTGAGTTAAGCGACACAGCTTTGGTGTATGCCATTAGAAAGGCCCTTGCATCTGCCCAAAGTGTGAGTCTTGCTCAAATGTTGCTTCTTCCACTTGTTCACAATTTGTATATACATATGTTTCTGTGTGTGTGTGTGTGTCTTCTTTAAAAGTATTTTCTTTTGTTAAATCCAGGGGGATACCGATCAGTATACTCAGCTTGTTCAGTTAATGTACATTGGGAAAAAATCTGATGTCGATGCTGTGGCACAGCAACAGGTGTCTGATGTCGATGCTGTGGCACAGCAAGAGGTGTGTCTTTTTCCTCGCATGACAATCGAATCTTTTTTTTTGGGTTTAAATTTGTTGTTGCTAAGACGACATCTTCACTCTCATTTGCTTTGCAGATACTCTTGAAAATTCTATCACGCTCTGTTGCTTGCTTAGATGAAGTTCACCATCACCAGCTTCTTGATCGTGTAAGTTTTTTTTTTATTGAATGAGATTACAGTTGAATTCACACATACCTTAATTACCTTCCTCTGACTTTCATCACATTTATTGTCTTTAGATTTTTCAAATGAGAATTTGGGATCACAAACCTAATGTAATATATGCATTGCTGGACCTAATCATATCACTGGTACACAGCTCAGCAACTACCCGATATATTATCAACCAGATATATTATCTGCTTAAGGAGCTTAAAAGTTTGTGCTTTTGTTCTTTTCCATCTCTAGGCCACTACTAGTGGAAAGTATCTGAACTACTGTTTGGAGATGCTCATATTTAATTTTCTCTCGCAACCCCGCATACTCAACAAGAAGATGCGGGAAGTTCTTTCCCGGGTGCACGCAGCTCTTCACATGATCTCTTATTTAGTTCCCCTTGCTCCCTCTAAATTACTGCCCATACTCGTCCATAGAATGCCTAACATATACGACAAAGACCATGTAAGTTTTTTATTCTGTTAAAAATTTAGACAATGTAACAGCAAGCCTATACATGTGGTTAATAAAATGACAACTATTTTATTGTCTTGCTGTTGCAGAATTTAGTGCCATATGTGGATAACTTGTTGAAGTTGGAGAACAGCTCAATCGGAGAAGTTGTTGGCAACGTGATTCTTAAGGTGGTAATGGAGAGGTTGCGTGATCTCGATGTAAGTGGACGGAATTTGCTTCATGAATAACTGTTTTTTCCATGCAAGTATAGTATAGCCACTAAGTAAAGTGGTAAGTGAATGATATGCTTGATCATCTTTGTAGTTGGAGATTCGGCGGGATGATATTCCCCAAGATGACTCCAGTATAGGCATGTTTGATATGGAACTTGAAGTTGCAGTTGAAGGCACTACAAATGAAGGAGAGGAGGTAGGGTTAGTGTGTTTATTTGCTGTTTATGCTGAATTCACAAACTTAACTTAATGGTTGAAAGTTTCAGGATTACAAGATGCTTTTTCTCTTACTATGAAAATTTGGACTTTGGTTCATCTGTGATTTCTCTTTTGCAGTTTCCAGTGCGGTCTCTAAATGGAGATGTAGTCTCTGAGTTGTTGGACAAATTAATGGTCCTATCTTTTGAGCATCTTCAATCCTGTCAAAATGCTGGTCGTCTGGATGAGGTATGTCACCAAATGGTGCTTCATCAACATATCTTTTCTTTCATTTCCTTTGTGGTAGATGCATTCATCTTTTGGGGGTTCTGTTTTTCATGGTTTCGGCGCAGGTGTTTGAAATTCTCTTCGAGTTGTTTGAGAACTTAATTCTGAACACGCGCAAATCAAAATTTTCACAGGTATGCACCGTGTCTATCACAATACATACTGTATAATTCGTCATTCTAGGTTCCTAACACTTTACTTCATCGTCGGCATGAGATGTCTTGGCTTAGGCTCATGTAGATAATTCGTCATTCTAGGCTCCTAACACTTTACTTCATTGTTGGAATGAGATGTCTAATTGGCTTAGACTCATTTTGCTTTCGTCTGCAGTTCCTGATGTTCTATGCGTGCTCACTAGATCCTGAAAATTGTGGTGTGAAATTTGCCAGTAAGCTGTTGGACATATTTCTCTCCAGCAACAAACCTGAAGCTACTAGGTGAGTTTCATCTTATCCTTCATGGTAAAAGTTTCTCTGCATGATATCAAGCTAATACTGTTCTCTAGTCACCAGACTCACCATTTGTACATGGTTTTGTTTTCTCCCCTTACTAAACAGGAGTAGTGCAGTGGATTATCTAGCTAGCTACTTGTCTCGTGGAAAGTTTTTGCCTGCTTCTTTTGTGGCTAGCATGTTAAAAAGGTAGAAAGAGACTGCTAAAAAACCTGACAAAGATGATTGTTTTGATCTGATTCAAGTTTCACTTTGTTGTAACATTGTTTCTCTTGTGTCTGGAATCCTAGATTGGTGGATGAGTGTGCGGATTACTGCAGAACATGCAATGATAATGCTAGTCCTGAAGTTTTCTATTCAGGATGTCAGGTATAGTCCAAGTTTAGAACCATCTTTATTGCTTTTATTCATTAAGAATTCTTCTGTGATATTATCGAAGCCTCTACTTATCAATCATCTTTACCCATATAAGTCTCAAGGAGTTTTTTTGCCTATCAGTGTCTGGAGTGATACACAATTATGTCAAGTAATGACTTAAATTTGTTACTTTTCTGTGACTGTAGGCAATCTTGTACGTCCTATGCTACCGAATGAGATCAATCCTAGATGTTCCTCGCTTCCGATCGCAGCTTACACCACTGGAGTTGGTTTTATCTCACAAACTAGAACCGTTGAAGGTAACTTACACTATCATTTTTCCCCCCATAGCTCATGTGTTATCTCAAGTGGTCTGAACCAAAGTATCAAATGCATTAAGCTTGCACCAACCTTTTTTTGTGTGAACAGGTGTGCCTTCGCTCTGTAGTTTCTGAGTTCCTTAAACAAGCCAAAGCTGGTGGTCTGTTCATTGTCTCGGAAGCCTCCATTTTCGATGACCGACCCAAGTCTGAGCCCTCTCCTGCTTTTGGTGGCTTCTTCCCGTTCGACCCGTGCTTGTTGAAAATCTCTAACAGGTTAACTATCTTAACTCTTGTTTTTTTCTATTGCGAAGCAACATGAGAAACTTATAGAAGTTTCTTTGACTCATTTGATGATATACCCCGGCTTGAGCATCTTTAATGCAAATTCTAGTGCATATCTTGAAATGAGATTAAAATCATTGGAAAAGAAAATGATTCTTCATGTGTTGAATATGATGATGCGGAAGTAGTTGCATTACATAATTTTTACTCTCTTCCTCACCCGTTTGCTTGTCAAATCTTAAAGCTTTATCTCTCCGAACTTCATCTACTGGTCAATGGTGAAAACGACTTATGACGAAGATGATGAGGATGAACATTTTGGGGAAGTCATAGTGTATGGAGATACAGACAGTGAGGAGGACTGTGATGATGACGTTGTTCTTGATAACGAGGTGAACAAGATGTCTATAACTCCTAAACACTCCTTTATGCGTGAAACAGAAAGACTCTTGAAGATGCCTTCTAGAATTAGACCATCAACTAGTCCTCGTGAATCCCTCTGATTCCAGTGGAGGGGGGGCAATTTTGCAAGCTAGTGGAGGGTTCTTAACTTCTTAATACAATCTCTTTACACGCATGTAAAATCAAAAAATAGTGAAAAATAAAACATTATTGAACTTGGTTTTGTATGCAATTTTGAAAACTTTTGGCCTGTATCGAAGTTATAAATCGATCGTAGAGTTCCATTCCCGACCTATTATAGCCCGAGTATCGAAGTTATGGCTATTTGGCCGGTCCGTTATAGCCCAACAAACAAAAAAAATTGTTAAAAAAAAAAAAAACACAATTTACAATTTAAGATTATAATTTTACAATTGAATGTAGATACTAGGCTCCGAGTTTGGTTTTTTCGGTTAATCAGTTTTTAATAAATCCAACTGAAATTACCTGAAAAAATATCCGATTCGGGTCTCGAGTGTTTTAGATATTTATATTTTTACCAAAATTAACCGAAAGTTTTATTTTTGGGTTAAAATTCAGTTAATTCGGTTAAAATTGGTTTACTCGGTTAATTTGGTTTGCTTTTTTTAATCTAGTGAGCTATTTGGCCCAAATATTTTCGATTTTAGTTGAAGAGACCCGTTCTTAAAAAAAAAAAAAACGCTGGGCCAACCCCAATAACAATATAATGAAACCATGGCTTATGACCTCCCTTCGGTGTCGCTGCCAATGGAATTGGTGAAAGACATACTTGAGAGGTGTCCGGTTCAAGATCTAGTCCAATTTAGTTCGATGAACAAGGAATATCACGCTTACATCAACAAGCACTGGAATCATTCATAAGAATAGAGAACAATCAAAAGGTTCAGATCATGAAGACCGCGTCTGGAGTCCTGCTGGAGTTACCAATTCCTGGATTCCATATCCAGTAGGAAGATAACAACCGCATATACGACGATTAAGCAATCTAACTCAAGTGCATACGTTGTGCGTTGTTAAAACCATCCAAACAAAAAGCTAAAATGATAACGGTTGTACCATACGGATTTAAATATTTAAGTTGAACTTGTTTTCGTTGTGCAAAAAGAAGAATGATTTTCCTTTAGTCTAGGTAGAAGATAAATTATATGCCTCCTTCAATCCAGTTATTTTTGTATGATTAAAACTAAAAAAAAAAATTAAAAATACATCTCCTCGTAACTATGGACATTTCTTCAAAGTTATTGGATAATGTTGTTATACCAGTCGTTGAAATATATAAATTCAAGACTGATTCATGGAAAAATTTTGATGTTACGGTTGGTCGATATGTAGAATCCTATAACAAAGGTTTGTCTATTAAAGGTAATATGTATTGGATTACAGATGGTACATCATTCCTTTTAAGTTTTGATTTCTCCACAAATTGTTTTCGAGTTCTTGGTGCGTATGAACCTATATTAGGCTATTTCCAAAGCCTACTACACATCTGTTTGTATTGTTTTAGGTTTATATTCACGAGCAAAACACATGTATATTGATATGTTTGTATCTAGTATTCATTGAACATTATGATTATACCGATTTAATCCGATGAAAAACAATGCAAGAAAAAAATGCAAGTGTAAGTAGACCGACTCATTCGTAATTAATAATTGCAACATGGAGCAAACGCGGCCGCATGGACATATTAAGCATCGAGTGGATATTATCAATAAATGAAAAACAGTATGGACCCACATTCAGCTTATAGTCACATGCGCTCGCTGACTATAACATAACCTATAGTCATAATATTGCACATGCCCTCTGATTTTGTATGGGTTTTTATTTATTATTGGAACCAGCCAAATCCAGAATTGCCAACACCTTCTCTCCCTCCATTTTTATTTTTATTTATTTTTCTCCATCCATATTTATTGTTGCATCTGCCGCAATCCCCGTTTAAGAACATTGAAAAGCCCAGAAACCTGAAATTTTATACGATCTTGTCAAACATTAAAATTCTGGAAAAGTATCTGATTTTGTAGATCCTTCAAAATAACTTTATGCCAAAAAATTAGGCTTTTATATTTATAAAATATTATTTATTAGTACACACTAGAACTATATTATTTTCAATTTTCCGTTTTTTTTATTTATAATATACATGTGCTGCTGTTCTTTATTGAAGTAAGTCTTGAGATTTGTAAACTAAGTTAGAACGGTTGTTTTTAAAACGAATATAATATTAGGTGCGAAATTAATCTTATAATTACCATACGAAGTTACCAATTACTACCAATGAAAGCCTAAATATCTAAACTTGGATTGTTGGGAGTGAAAACTGAAATAGGGCACAAGTGCCAATACGAAATAAGAGAGCATGAATTAAGGAGAAAGTCGGTTTCAGCTCAGCAAGACAGACAGACAAAATGCATCAATGGGGTCCATTTCCGTTGCCTCTTTCTACGTGATTTCCTCTCTCTCTCACTTTTCTAGTATAAAGTCGTAGCATCTCGAGATCGTCTTCCTCTCGCAATCTCAAACTCGGACCCCCTCTCTCTCTCTCTGTCTCTCTCCTGAAGCTCCTCACTCACTCTTTCTCTGAGGAAGAAAAAAAAGAAGAGAAATGGCGGTTCCCAAAGCCATTGTTCTACCTCTCTTACTAATCATCTGTGGTGCTGCTCTTGGAGCTCCTGCTTATGAAGGTAAATCTCTCTTTCTCTCTCTCTCTCTCTCACTGGTTTTGCTTTTGAAAGTCTTTGACTTGGGAAGATGAGTCTGCTCTGCTTAGGAATCCGAACCAAGATTTGATCATCTGTATCTGTAGATCTAAGATTTTTCTCTCTCTTAATTTCTTCAGGATACCTTCGTAATGGTAACTTCGAAGAGTCACCAAAGAAAACCGACATGAAAAAAACTGTTCTAATCGGCAAAACCGCCTTGCCCGAATGGGAAACCACCGGTTTCGTCGAGTACATCTCCGGTGGCCCTCAACCGGGAGGCATGTATTTTCCGGTGGCTCATGGGGTCCACGCCGTGAGGCTCGGAAACGAAGCCTCGATCTCTCAGAAATTAGATGTCAAGCCAGGTTCTCTGTACGCACTCACGTTCGGTGCGTCGAGAACTTGTGCACAAGAAGAGGTGCTTCGAGTCTCCGTGCCTCCTCAGTCTGGTGACTTGCCGCTTCAGACACTCTACAACAGCTTCGGAGGTGACGTGTATGCTTGGGCTTTCGTTCCCAAGACTTCTGAGGTTACGGTGACTTTTCATAATCCTGGGGTTCAAGAAGATCCTGCTTGTGGTCCATTGTTGGACGCTGTGGCCATTAAAGAGCTTGTTCCTCCTATGTACACCAAAGGTAAGTTTTGGTTTGGTTTTAGGTTCTGTCTTTTTCGGTTTGGTTTCCGATTTTATCGGTTTTATTAATCTTATTTTTCTTTGATGAATTTTTTGGTTTATATAGTTCCGTTATACTCAAATCGATCTTGAATTAAAATAATTCTAAATAACAAAACAAATCGAATTATTCCGTCCAATTTTGGTTCAGATTCGGTTTGGTAATAGGTGTAAATATCCTTTGTTTCCTAAAAATGCAGGGAACTTGGTGAAGAATGGAGGGTTCGAAGAAGGTCCTTATCGTCTTGTGAATTCCACACAAGGAGTCCTTCTCCCACCTAAACAAGAAGATCTCACATCACCTTTACCCGGTTGGATCATAGAGTCACTCAAGGCAGTGAGATTCATAGACTCCAACTCCAAGCACTTCAATGTCCCCTTTGGTCAAGCCGCGATCGAGCTTGTTGCAGGCAAAGAAAGTGCCATTGCACAAGTCATTAGAACTTCTCCTGGTCAAATCTATAGCCTCTCCTTTGTCGTTGGAGATGCTAAAAACGACTGCCATGGATCCATGATGGTTGAAGCTTTTGCAGCCAAAGATACACTCAAAGTGCCACACACTTCAGTTGGTGGAGGTCATTTCAAGACCGCGAGTTTCAAGTTCAAGGCGGTCGAGGCAAGAACTAGAATTACTTTCTTCAGTGGTTATTACCATACCAAGGACGCTGATAAAGTATCTCTCTGTGGACCTGTCATTGATGAGATTGTAGTTTCTCATGTTCGTTAGATCCATTCTAAAGCTTTTATCACGACTGCATCTTGTGTTCTTACTCTTGGCCTTAGACTGCTCCTGGACTTGGTTCTTGCTTTTGTATGCCTTGTTCATTTTGGAATTAAGTTATTATAGCCTTCATTAATGATATATATATGTATACATATCATATGAGAAGTTTTGAGTTAAATGAAGATTGAAAAGTAATAAAACTAGAGCAAAAACTTATTTGGAACTCTAAAATAATTAAAATGCTAGAAAATTGTCAACTATTTAATTATAATTTTTTTTTAAATCACAAGTTGAAAATTTGAATTAAAGTGTAAAAATTTGAAGTAGTTGAAAAACTTTAGAAAGCACCTCTAAAAGTGAAACTAATAAAAAATATTGAAATTGAGAAAGCACATGGAACCTTAATTCTTCCAGAACCCTTAAGAAATGCCAGTCAAATTTCCTTCTGTTAAAAAAGATTTACTTAGAATTGGTTAGACTGAATTTTAAATTTGATACTGTTCATAATTATATTACGGTTAAATCAAGTATATAACTAAATTGTTGGTCTTAATTAAGGAAATAACAAATTACACCGCGCACACTGTAAGTCAACAACTTTAAGGATTAAAAACAGTTTTTTTTTTTTTTTTTCGCTTTCATTAAACACCAAAGAGAATTTGGGACTCTTCTTTGAACCACCTAGCCTAACATAACATTCCCACAAAGAAAATGTCTAGCCAGCCATGGCTCCTTATGTGGATATGCATTGAAAGATAAAAGTTTGATCCAATTATTTATCTGAAACTCTTAAGATAACAAGATATCTGTCTTTTCGAACAAAATGTGAAAACACGAGAAATAGAAAGCAAAACGAAGAAAGACCAAAAAAGAAGAAAATGCATCTCATTATAACTAAGTCCTAGGAAGATAAAGGGGATCGTCCACGCAAGAATTTCCACGGTCCAGTTCCTGTTGCTATCCTGCACAATTTAATTTAACACGAGTCAAGACTGCGTCTGCTATAATGGGCTGGATATAATTTACTAAAGGTCCATTAAGGCCCAGCTAAGTTACCTGGCAATTCCAGTGATAGCTCGGAGACCCATATAAATGGTAAGCGCAATCCATATTCCTATAAAACCATTGAACTTTGCCATGAATATTACTGCTACAATGCTTACGGCCGCAACTCCTACCTGATTTTATCATAATTAATTAACCAACAAAAAAGAGTCAAATTTTTAGAAAATCATGCGGAAAAAAAAGAGAAGAACTAAGCATTTGAAAACATATAACAAAAATATATTAATTATAGAAAATAGTGTGTACCATGGAGTATGCAGTGTAAGCAAAATCAGATGCTCCAAAATTGACTCCGTCCAATACAAAAGCGAGCGAGTTTATTGGCTGTGTTGCTGCTACAAACTGATAGTATAATTATAACCTCTTATTAGTCATTATTACTAGGGTTAATCCTTTTTTTTTTAATTAATACTTTTTCTCAACTAGAAAATGATATCATTGTAAATCTCTTTTTATCAGTACCGGTATTCCAATGGCTATGAGGTGAATAACGGTAGGGTCCTTGGAGAATATTCCGGAACCAAAGTATAGACCCAGTCCAACGAAAACGGACAGTCCAAGTCCTAACGCAAAACCCATCTGCATATCAAATTCATTTGTTTTAGTTACAATTTTTTTTTTGAAAAATGAGAAGAAACAATTATCCCTAGAGATTGTTAAGAAGAAAGAACCTGTAGGACACGAGATGCAGCAGCAGTCACTTTGTTGTAGTCCTTCTCGGCAAAAGAGCAAGCCAGAATTGCCTGCAAATGATTAAATGTAACGATGATTTCCATATACAACTTAACCACATTATATGCACAATACAAAGATGATTAATGAGTAAGAAATAAATTATACCTGACCAGCAACGGCAAGACCATCGGCGAGGAGAGAAGAAGTTAACCAGACTTGTAAACAGATCTGAAAAGCAGCCATTGGTGTTGTTCCGAGCCGAGCCGCCATTGCTGCTGCTAAGGTCTGACAAAACGTCACAGCTATGGTCCGAGCCAGCAATAATGTCCCTTTCATTTTTGTGTCCACAATATTGCTACTTGTTAGACATCCACATTTCTCTTCTTTTTTTTTAATAATATTTATTATCTAAATAAATACATATTTTTCGTCACTATTCCAAAAACAAAACTAAACCATTTATACTTGCCTATAATAAACTTGAATAGATTCTGATTTACCATAATTAATTGATTTAGCAAAAAACAAAAAAAAAAATCATGTTTTCACGAGACTTTAACTAGGAAAAAAATGTTTTTTTTTTTTAATTTAAATAATAGACTCTACTTTGATCATTGCAAGAAAAGCAACTTTAATGAATATACGTCCCTACCATTTCTAAGGAACTTTCCGAACTGCAAATCTCCGAAGTTTGGTGGCATCAAATTAACTTTCTTCGCGAGGCAGGTGAACAATATTAGAGTCATGGAGTACCTTCACACAAACAAAACCATTAGTTTTAGTTTTTTTCTTTTTGATTCTTTGACCGAAAATCCTGAGATCCATATACTAATTCCCGCAAAATCAAAAGTGCATCAAGTAGGACTCGACTGGAGCAAGTCATGGGTTTTATTAGTTTCAATTTCACATTTGCATGTGTGAAAAAAAGTCGAGAGCTTTCTCTTACTGAGAAATGACATGGGCAATGGCGGCACCGCTGACGCCAAGGCGAAGCACAAAGATGAAAATTGGGTCGAGAACGATATTGATAACATCTGCTACGACTGTTTCATGCATCAAGATCATATATTTTAGATTGGACTCATGATGTGGTAATATATTATAATAAGAAGGTCAATTAAGGTTAAAGATGGTAAAAAATGTAACTTACGAGTAGCATAGAGAGGAGTTTTGGTGTCCTTGAAGCCACGAAAGATGCCTTGCATTGAAAGCGATAGAAGCAAGGCAGGAGCACCCAGTGATCGTATGGTCAAGTACTTGTGCGCTGGTGATAGCATTGGCGAACTCTGTCGTCAAAAAGCCAACCCAAATTAGTCAACACATGTTGTCTTATCTAAAAATATGTGCAGGTCTCTCTATTTATAACTTACCGGTTTCACTCCCATGACGCCTAGAAGCACCTTCGAACTGAAAATCAAGACAATAGCTTGCACAAGGCCCAGGATTAACCCTATGATCATGGCCGTTGATGCCGATTTGATATTCTTCTTTCCTTTTTTATTCGCTTTGTTTCCGCTGCTCGACTTTGTATCCGAAGCTACTTAATTTCACAACAACCAAAAATGAGTTACTTCATTGCATTTTCTTTAAACATTGTTTAGTTTTCCAAGCACAAAGACTCCGTTTGCATTTGACGTTTGTGTTTATAATTAACAGATTTTGATATGTGTTTTGATTTAAAAATACACACACATTAACATGAAAGCAAAAAACAAAAGCAAAACTTTATCAAGAAACGAAAAAAACAAAAGCAAAAGTTTATCAGAAAACGGTAAAACAAATCTAACACACAATCTAAACCCTTATAATGTTAGAGATGGTATAATTTGGCCATTGCGGGATTTACCTGGCGTTTGCTGCGGCTGGTTGGTGTTGTTACCTGTAGTTGACGCAATGCCCTTTTCCAAGGAATCTTGAACAGCTAAAGTATCTGCATGAACAAGATTGGCTTTGTTTGCTTCTTCTTCTTTCATCTTCTCCATCGTGTCTTCCTCTGCGACAAAGGAAGTTGTGACGCTCACAATTGGGAATATCGTGATTCTAGAAGCTTGATTGAATATCGCAATGGATACTCCAACCGCTGCTAGCTGAACCGCTCCTAAACGCCCGATAAAAGCGGTGTCGATCAGAGAGGCTATAGGATCAGAAGCTAAAGCCAAAGCCGCGGGAAACGCCATGCTTAGTATCTCTCGCCCAATTGCATCCATACTGAATACATGTCTGCAATTTAATAATATGTTATGCATCACTTTTTTAACTATTATTAACCTTCACCATTTCATATGAAAACACTTACGTTAGATCTTTGAAGATAACAAGAAATGGGATCGGTCTAATCACGCTGGTTGGTACCGAAGTAAGATCACCAGTTTCCGTCATCGATCGATCTTCTCCTTCGAAACTGTCTCTGTGATTAATTTGTCGTGCCTGAAAATATCTTTAAGTGTTTTCGAAGAATCGAATAAGCAAAGGGAACGTTTATATTAGCGACTATGTACAAATGTATGTGTATTTATAGACACGTAATGAGCATGCATATCTTTAGTATTTAATTTGATAAAAAAAATGTTAGATTTCTTTCTTCTATATTTATTGGGAAAAAATTAAAGGTTTCCTTCCCTAACTTTTTTCGTGCTCTCTATTTCCGTCCAAACTAAAGACACCAATAATATATTAATATATGGGGTTTTTTCTTCTTTTTTATTGAAAGAAAATAGGTACAAATAAACATCGTATTAAACAATTCCATTAGAAATTTTTGGCTTGCCCTTCTTGATTAATTTTTCTAAAATTTCTCTAATAAATATGAAAAATATGGTACTCATGAACTAACAAAAATATGGTACTGAAGCTGACTGTGAAAGGATATATATTTTTTCATTGAAAGTTTTCTTACTTGTATTCATCATAGTGGGAAAGAGTTTAATTTTCTCCTTAGATCCTCATTTATTTTTTGATATCTTCCACTAAAAAAGGTGATTCATTTTGCATAATTGAAATTCACTAGTTGCCAAAAATGTTACTTTATCATAAATAGCAATTAATATATAATTTGAAAGCTTCTTTTTTTTTTCGACGGTTAGAAAAACTTCTACGTATTTTTGTAGTTGTTAAATAAAATTTAGTATTAGTTAAAGGAAGGTGATAGTTGAAAAAAATAATAATAATAACATAAAAGATGGCAACACAGACCAACACAGGTGATTTGTATATAGTGCGTGTCGTGTATGTAATTGTTCCGTAAGATAAGGCCATCTTTCCCAAAGCATCCACGTCTATTTCATTACCAACATTACCACTTCTCCCTTTCATAACTTTTTTAAATTGACACATTTCATAATATAGTTATAACTTAATTAATACATGAAGTAACTATAATTAATTTCACTAGATTGTAATATTTGTCAGTAATTAACTATATACAATACAAGTTAATTTAAAACAATAATAAATAAGTTGTGTTTATTTATAAGTTTTATACATTGTTTAGCACCATTGGCAAAAAAGAAGAAGATGATATTAACGTCTAACATCCGGCATCGTGGTCATATGATTTACTGAATGTTGTGAATATGTCAACTAAACTATATTGTCTAACCTTTCTAAAAAAAAACTATATTGTCTAACATATACTCAATCTGTTTCTTTAAGTTGTATGTTTTGGGATTTTCACACACTTTAAGATATATTTTTTTGATAAAAGACTTTTAAGATATTATTTGCTATATCAGATATAACTTTACTGTTTAATTAAAATTGTTAATATAGAGATTTATATTATATCGAGTTTAATTGGTAAGGATAAAATTAGGAAATGAAAATTAATTTTGCATAAAAAATTAAAAACATTCATTTTTGTGAAATAAAAAAATATACCTTAAAACATATATATTAAAAAAACAAACGGAGGAAGTATATAATAAGGTGGGTCGGATTTTAACAACTAACCAATTTTTAACCAGACTTGATAATTTTATACAGTAGCACATATTGTAGTCTTTCTCACCATCATAATTCATAACCATACACTAGACACATGAAACTGTCCTTATGTTGAGATATATACACTTTTGGGAGAGATAAGATATATGATATACTAAAGCAATCAAAGAACTTAATTATGAGATATATGGAGGAAAATATATTTACCTGTATCTGTATGTAGTCAACGCTTATATAAGTAATCACGTGAACTTGAGATGAGTAGAGACTAGAGAGTGAGTGTTTGGGAGAGCTTAAATGGGATACTTAATAGGCGTGTGCCAGTCGGAGTACTTGGCTCCAATTTAATAAGTGTGTGCCAACACTTGGCTCCAATTTATACACAAATTCCATTAATATTCTCTCTCTCATTTTTGTCCATATGTTCTACAAACTTTGCTTTTGTATAAAGTCATGCACATCCTACTTTATTTACTTTATGTATATTAGTTTCAGTTAAAAGTTGGGGTAATTCAGCTGTGGAATTTATCAGACTTGTAAATATATACTACTTAATTACAGCTTTCGAAGCTTGTATATAATTACTACCACAATATTCTCAATTTCCCACAAGATACGTACAGCTAGAGGTGGGCAAAATTCCCGAATCGAACCGAATCGTCCCGAACCGAACCGAAATTCCCGAACCCGAACCCGAACCAAATTAGAATATAATCCGAATGGAATAAAATATTGTATACCGAATTACCCGAAACCGAACCGAACCGAACCCGAATTAGATAAAACCGAATAGAATTACCCAAATAAACTGAAATTTATTAGAATTTAATATTTTTAATTAAAAATAGATAAAAAAATACA